>AWUE01020568.1:0-46084 GCA_001974825.2 Corchorus olitorius | reverse complement strand
TTTAAAGTAGGCTATTAGGAAGATTTAAGGTGGATTAACTAGTTAAATCGTTTTCTTTTAGAATAATTTAGCTGAAATCCAATAGGTTGCTACGTAAATATTTGGGGAATTAAGGAATAAGAATGTTCTTTAAATTAAGTAGAAATCAAGATTGGGTTAAATGTGATTGGGCTTCTCTAAACTTTCTTTGGGCTTGTAAATTTTCTGTTGGGCCTTGGGCTTGGTTAACTTGGTGATTTATTTGGGTTTGGCCATGTATTTTTGTTGGGCTCTTGGCCATGTGTAGTTAGACTTTAGCTTATTTGGTGAGCCTTATACTTTAGTAGTAATTTGGGCCTTGCTTATGTATGTGGGCTCATTTATTTTGGGCTCGATTAAAAATGGGGCTTAAGTTTTTCATAAATTCTAATTTTCATAATTGAATTGATAATTTAGTTGGGAAATTATTAATAGCCTTGTGGAAAAAAATCAAAATGGTAGCTAAAGCATTTGCATCAATATTTACTCTTATTTCAATGTTGTTATTTCTATGCTATTAAATTGTTCATGCGAGATTAATTAAACTGACTCCCTTTGGGCTTGAAACTTTCGGAAGGACACTTCCCAGTGTGTGGGCTTGGGTCCGGATGGGTTTCTCGTATAATTACCCGGTAAATTATGCTTAACCGAAAAAACATGCATCACGTGCATTCATGCATCTAAGGTTTAGAGTTAGTAATTTTCAATTAATCGTTAAAGAAAATCCAAAAAAAGAGATTAAGGTTGAAAATGAAGTAGAATAAAACTATTTTTTAAAAAAATTAAAAAGAGTTTGTGTTTGTGAATTGTTCTCTTTTAGTTTTTTTTCAAGATTAAAAAAATTCAAAAATTGAGTATTTCAAAATTAATAAAAAGGCTTTTTCAAGAAAAATCCAAAAAAAATTCAAAACTCAAAGGTCAAAAATTATTTCGTCAGGTTTAAGTTTTCAAATTGGGAAAGTTCCCATTGAGTTTTTTTTAAGTTTTCAAATTGGGAAAGTTCCCATCAGGTTTTAGCTTTCAAATTGGGAAAGTTCCCATCGAGTTTTTAAGTTTTCAAATTGGGAAAGTTCCCACCGGGTTTTAGTTTTCAATTTAGGGAAAGTTCCCATCATTTTCAGCTTTAGTTTTCAAAGTGGGAAAGTTCCCAAAAAAACAAAAAAAACAAAAACAAAACAAAACAAAAAACAAAAACATTTTTTTTCAAATTGAGTCGTTTTAATGGTAAGTTTTAAAGAAAATCCTCTCATGAGGAGCCCAAAAAGAGAACAAACAATAAATGGGTTCAATTCCTGACATTCCTACTTCAAAAATCCAAAATCCATTTTCTGCTTGTTTATTTGCTTAATTTCAAAGATTAATAAAATTTCTTAATGGCATGAAAATACTAAAAAAAATAGAAACAACCAATAATAGAAACTCACAGTTAAGTCTAGACTAGTCAGTGCCGTCTTTTGACGGGCGTCGTGGGGGTGCTAATCCTTCCCCACGCGTACCCGACTCCCGAACTTTAGACTCTGGTTAGAAGACCGTTTATTAGGTTTAGTGTCACCTTTGCCAAGCTTAGGATAACATTAGACTTAGTAATCTGATAGGTGGCTAATCACACCTAGGTGAAAAAAGATTAGTGGCGACTCCCATAAATAGAAACAGTAGTTTCTCCCTCATTAAGGTCGTTAAACAGTAGAGTTTGGATCCCCCGGACCCACACGTTGCGACAATTGGACGCAATCCAGGGAGTACGTATGGCTTGTTTGGGTGGCTTACTAGCTAGTACTTTGATGTATTAGGCGGACCATGATTATTGTGTTATGGATCCACATGGTCCGTCGGCTCCAGGCCCGACACGCAAGCTAGCCGTTGGCGTGTGCATGGGAGAGCCAAACTGGGTGTGTTGCGGCCACCACGCAATGCCGGACCCAGGCCAACGTTAGGGGAATGGGCATGGTTTGTGTTTATAATATGATATGACGAAAATGCCCCTGACGGTTCCGAAGGTTGACTCGGGCCAAGGTCACTTCGGATATGATTTTATGGCAGCCCTCTTGCATGGTTTTAAACCGAGAACTGGATTTTGACACATGGGTTTGATTTTACCGATTGTTTATTTTATATACTGGCTTTATAAATTGTTTTGGTCGTGAGTGCACCCACCCTCTCCAGGTTCTCTTTTGAGGGTGGCTCATTCACTGGGTACATATTTTGTACTCACCCGCTATTGTTGTTGTGATTTCAGGGTCTTAGATTCGAGTTCTCCTTGTTGTGACGAGTCGGTGGCTTAGGAGACCAGTTTTCTCCGTAGAGGTACTACTCACTACGTATGGGTTCCACTGGCAGCTGTAATCTATCCGTTATTTTCTTTTATTTTATTTCCTTTTGGATTTGACTTTGTTGGTAATGCTTGATCATGCTTCCGCTGAGAGGAAAATTCTTGACTTAAATGTTCATTTCTTTGGATTTGAGCCTGAGACTCTAATGTTAATGTTTGGATTTTGGAACTATGTTTTACATCTTATTTACTTTTGAACTGTTTATTGCTGTTTTGTTTTGGCCTTGATACTGACGCTTCGCGAGACCTCGTGTGCGTGTGACGCGCGGCACGTATTACGAGATATCGTGGCGGTTGTCCATACTCGATTCCGAATCGGGGCGTGACACTTGATCAAAAGGATATCTCATCCGGTCATGAATTAAGATCCAGATCTAGATTTATATACAAGATAAGACATTTTTTCAATTTAGTACAATTATCAATTAACTCATTGTAATTTCATTTTCATAAATGAAAATCATAATATTTTGGTTTTAAAACAAATAGATGTTGGGTATATGAATTATCTTTAATTGGCTTTGTGAAATGATGATATGGATATTGAGATATCTAATTTCTTTTACTTTAGAAAGCAATCTAATCTGAGCCAATCCTTTAAGCAATCTAATCTGAGCCAATCCTTTGGTAAAACGTAAAAGTATGGAATTCTTCCAATATTCAAATTAATTCCTCTACTTGAATTTTTGGCAATGTAATCCATATATTTTGAAATTCATTAAAATCAAGGACAATTCGTTAAAATCCGTTAACAGTCTCAATATGGATATTGACAACTGATTACTTTCTGATAATAGGGAGATTGGTTGTCATATGTCTCACAACATTCTAAACCCAACTCACTTACGTACAAGCCATTAAAAATTGACGATTATTCTTATTTTCAGTACATGAAAGTTTAGGAGTAAGGGTGGCCACCCCATCTCCAAAGTTAGGGCAAACCGTCGATCGAATTTGAGATTTACGAATTCATTGGATTTTCACCTGCGGTCTTTTCGGAATTTACAAATGGCCTACCAAATGAGAGACTGTGGTCAGCGAGATTCAAAGCTAGATGGGATACACGAAGAGTCCGAACCTTAACCACTTGTGCCAATTCCCATTGGTAAAAAATGACAGTTGTTCGTGAACTTATTTTTCCTTCTTTTCCTTTTATTTATGTATATGAGGATAAGAGGGGAAATTACAATTTACAAGGTGGGAATTCGAAGCCATGTCCTTTTAATCTCTTAACCACCAAGTAGGTGAAGTGTCAATTCAATGTCAATGGAATTGGCTAAAATGGTAAAGATTTAGATTTGTGGTTGAAGGGACACGGATTCGAGCATCCATAGACCCCTCTTATTAGGGCGATATGCAAGTTTGAAAAATTGGCAAGTGAAAGTACAATGCATCCCTAAATCCTCAAAGAAAAAAAGTGTTAGTTTAATTACCATTTTGGGGTTTGCCCTGGCCTAGATGAGATACCTACCATCTTCCTAAACTTTTCACTACAAGAAAAAAAAAGTGTCAGTTTAATTACCATCACCATCAAACATTTGGTCCGATGGTAGAGTGCTTGATTCTTAATTATAATGATTAGGGTCCGATCCTTAACAAGTACAAAAATCCGTCAGTTTAATTTTCTTTTAATTTAATTTATAATTAAAGAAAACACCGTCAATGGAGTTTAGTAGACTACACATGTAGGGTTTAAGGGTTGACATGAGTCCTTTAGGGAATAGTTTTGAAATTTAAAAACAAAATTAATTTAGAAAATGGACATGTGTCAACTCCTCATCTCGCTTGTGGAATCCAAATTTTACACTATCAGTGTATCAAATAATTGTCCTATAATTAATCGAGGGACAAAAATCTATGTAGAAATAATAATTTAATTTAAATCATATATATGTGGACTGTGGTTGTAAAATCAAATGAAAAGAAGAAGACAGTATAGAATTAGGCCCAACTCTTTTGGGCTTAAGAGAGAATAACAAGGCCGAAAAGAAGAATTATTTAGCCCATGATTTTAATTTTTATTTTATGCGCTATGGTTTTGGTTGTTTTCCCAAATCAATAGCTAACCTATACTTGGGGCAAAAAAATCAACCCAGCACGTCTACTTTCACCATTTCCTCGTGAACCCTTTTCCAATTCCCTTTTCCATACGAAATTCCTAGTGTTCCACTCTATTCCATTTTTGTTATAGCTATAAAATATTAATATATAATTGAGAGCTATATCTGATCAATATGAATTTAATTATTTCTACAATTTATACCGAATAATTTAGCTTCTCGGTGATCTTTTTTTCATATGAAAGCTGATTGTTACACTATAGTATTTCTCACATCTTTATATAAAAATATAAATGTCACATTGGAACATAGGAATATCCGATGAAAAAGAGCCAAATCCATACAAACCTTTTTGTCTAAAACAAAATCATATGTATGTTTTTCCTTGTCTTTCACAAATTTCCTTGCTAAAGAGAACAAAACTATAATGATAAATGCAATTTGGAAACACAGAAAGTAGTTCAAAACTTATCAAGGCTAGTGGGTTACCAACTTACCATCAATGACTCCATAGTTCAAATTGTATACCTCATTACTCTCTAGGTTTAGGTTTTATTAATTTGATTGAATATTAGAGGAGAGTTTTCCTTAATTTAGAGCTCGAAATGACTCAGACTTTAGATTAGTCACAACCTGATGTAACTATGAAATGTATTCAATCTGTTTTCAAGAGAAGAAGAATGAAACTTACATTTTGACTTTAGTCTTTGTTTTTTCTCTATGTCCCAACACATTTAACTATGAGACCCAAAAAAGCTAAGAAAATAACACTTAATGCACCCTATGCATATTTGGATTACCATTTTGAATTCGAAGTTACATAGATTAAAAATCAACTCAAAGGCAAAATTTCATTACCTTAGCAAACCAAAAAAAAAATCTCCTCCAAATTAAAGCTCAGGACTTTTGTCATCAATTTCATTCCTTTGAGAAGCACCATTACTATTTCCATTACTTCTATCATTCAGCAAATCATTGTCTTTCACTCTTTTTATAATCCCAAATCTTGCCAACAAGTCCTCTGCCCAATCCCAAAGATGAAGAACAATGAAAGTCCCAATCCCTCCAATCAAACCATAGGCAATGGAATATGTCAATGGCATCAAAATCATTGTCACAAATGCCGGAATGGCTTGCCTCATGTCGTCCCACTCAACTTCCACAACCGATTTCATCATCAAAACACCTACCAGTATCAGCGGCGGCCCTACTGCCCATGCTGGAATCGATGCTAATAATGGCGTAAAGAAAAACGCCAGGAAAAAGTACCCCGCCACTGTCACCGCTGTTAGCCCCGTCCTTCCTCCTTCTCGAATCCCCGTCGATGATTCGATGAACGCCGTAACTGGTGATGTTCCGAGGAGTGATCCTATCACAATTGAGGCAGCATCAGACATGAATGCAAAGTATTGGCCTTCGAAATCGCCGGTTTCGTCGGTAAAACCAGCGAAACGAGCCATTGAATACAATGTGCCCGTGGTATCTAATATATCGACGTACAAAAACGTCATTAATGCTTCCCAAAATGACCCTTTGTTCATTCCCTTGAAATCCAATGCCCCGGCCGTGCTCTTGATCACGTGCACATCGACAACTTTCTTGAAATATTCGTAAGCAGAGTTTCCAGGCCCGTCGTTAGGAAACGCCGTCACAGAAGTGTTACGGAACCATGAAATTACAGTGACGAAAACTATACCGTAAATCATGGCACCTTTAATGTTTTTCACTAGGCAATAAGCAATAATCACAAACCCAACAATTCCAAGCCAAAACGTGGGACTTTCCATCCGATGATTCATGCAAAAAATTTCACCTGAAACGGTCCCGCCGGGGATCAAACTGATCGTCCCATTAACTGCCGTGACCGGAGCCAACGTTTTCCTGGCGGACCTTGGGCAGGCGGCAAGTGTTACTAAAGTTGAAGAGCTATAGCCAACGAGACCAATACCCTGATTATTTTGTAACCCAATGAAAGCAAGGAACAAGCCGATTCCAGCAGAGGACGAAATACGGACGGGTTTGGGGACGAGTTTAGCCAGTTTGGCTCGTAACCCAACCGCTGAAATGAGAAGAAAAAGTAGGCCTTCGATGAAGATAGCTGTAAGGGCACTTTTGTAGGGTACGTTTCCAGTGCCATGGAACCCCACAACGGTATAAGCAAAGTAAGCGTTTGTGCCCATTCCTGGAGCTAAAGCTAAAGGTAGGTTGGCGAATATACCCATGATAAGACACCCAATAAGGGAAGATGCGACGGTGGCTACAATTAAGTCTTTACGAGTCCTTTCGAGACAAGCTGCATAGCCTGGATCCAACGGCGGAAATTTGCAGGACTCGCTCGGGTTGTTGCAGTCGGCTATGGTGCAAGGGCCGCCGGAGTCCGTCAGAATGCTGGCGTTCACGGCTAAGATGTATGCCATGGTGAGGAAAGTCGCCGTTCCAGCTCTTAGCTCGGTGGTGAAGGTGGTTTTCCTCTCGGTGAGTTTGAATCTCTTCCCTACTCTACTTCTGGCTACATATGAATTCAACCGACTTGGGATTGTACGTTTGTTATTGGGGAGTTCGATTGAAGTCTCCATTTGAAACACCCACAACCCAAATCCTCTGTTTCAATTCTTTGAGAAAATGGAAATTTGGGAAACAGAGGAATTGGTGAAAAAACAGAGGAGAGACAGAGGTGGGAGCTAGTTGTGGAGTTTGTTTGAGAGGAGAGTTAATGGGGTTTTGATTCCGTTTAGGAATCGATTTCTTTTGAATGCTGTTTAAGTCATATATCTAATCTAATGGGAACAGTTTGGTATTTGGCGAGATATTCCAAGTCATCTTTGCCTTTAACGTAGCCTAATGATGATGGAAATTTGGGGTAAAGCAATGAGAAAGATGAAAGAAAAATACACAAATGGAAGGGAAGAAACTTTGAACCATAGCATAAAAGTGGGCCAATGGGGTCTTAAACTTCTTAGTCTCGTCTCTCATGATGTTGTGTTCTTGAACTAGGACAAATTTAGTTCATAGTTACATACAACTTGGAGGACATTTAAAAAAGAAGTCAAAGTAGTCGAATCAAAGGGTGGAATTGAAACTTTTTCTTGTATTATACTATATATATATTTTCTAATATCTATTGTTTTACTTTGATTGTCGTGGGACCATATAGTAACGGGATGGGTTATGGTCTTATGGATGATTTTCGGAAATTAAATAGAAACTCAATGGCATCACGGCATTTATTAGTCTCTAGCACCAACCAAATTTGAGAGGATTTTCAAGAGAAATTTTTTTTTTTTTCGAAATAAAGTTTATGAGCGGGTGATTGTTCCCAAATTTTAAGGTTAGAGCAAACCACCACCTAGTTTGGGATTTATGGATTTATTGGATTTTCATTTACAGACTTCTTGGAATTTAAAGATCGCTTATCAAATGAGAGATTATAATCAGCGAGATTTGAATCTAAGTGAAGTGCACGAAACATTGATCAAGAGAAACATTAAAAAAACAATAACAATAACACGTACCCTCTTTTGTACACCTTCCATATCCATTATCTGCTTATATATGTGATAGATGGTGAAATGAGTTTTTTCCTATAAAAATGAATAGTGAGACAAGAGGGTACCATGGGTGAGCCGAGTAAGTATGCATATAGCATCGCCCGTCAAAGAACATGACAACGTGGAAACGTTTACTAAATAGACCCCTTTTCTAAGAACTCTCTTGTTTTTCTTTTCTTCAAACAAATAAAACCTACGAAAACTATTATGCAATGTTAATTAGCTTGTAGTTCAAGGTAACAAAGAAGGGGGATGATAGAGAGAAAAATTAAAAAGATGAGGACATGTTTTGGAATTGAAACAATGAAAAGAGAAGAAAAGTTTAATTAACCATACATATAGGAGTTAAAAATTGCAATTAAAATAATTGACTTAAGCTTCCTCCAATTTCGGAAGGAAAGGAAAGAAGAAAGGTTATCAGAATCTTTTGTTTTATCTTCCCCTACCAAATAAAGAAAAGGAACAAAGAATACACTATTGTTATCAGAATCTTTTGTTTGATTAAGAAAATACAGGTCTTCTCGCATAATGCTGTGCAAATATGTAATTTAATATATCCAAACATTTTGATGCGGTATCACATAATATTGTTCCTTTAGATGAACCAATTTAAAGAAAAAGAGAAGAATAAATAAGCAACTGTAAATGTCAAAAGTAAAGCACACAAAGGTTTGAGACAAAAGAGACAAATTTAAGAAGTTGAGGGTCCACTAGGAAAGGTCTTTGAAGAATGACATATACATATAGCATCGTACATTTATCGTATTCGATCGGAGTGTGTTTGGAGTATATATATGATGATAATTGATAGATGAAATTGGGATGTATAATATTTTTATTAAGAACAAAGATTAAACCAAAGCATGTAAAGTACTAAATCCATGTATTTGAGCTACTCATCCGTAGAGAATGGGGTGCCTTTCGGGCAATTGGGATGTATAATATTTACATCTACATAAATAAATTATTATCTAATTTTGTTCAATTTCATTCATATTGAATTTCATTCGTATTTTTAACGTGTCTGTGTTAATTTACTCATGTTCAATCCTTTCCGTTTACCCCTTTTCTCATTCAATAAATGAAAAATGCTGATATATAACAATGTGTGTGGTGCAGGTCTATTGATGGCTAAGTGTCAACTTACTATCGTACGATCTATATAGTGCCATATATATATGATATAGACATACCACCCAGAGAAGCCTTTCATCATGTTCTTGATTGGCTAGCTATGTATGGGTCGATGAAGCAAAGAAATATAGTATTATTTGTAATTTTGTTGGTAAAAAGGTAACGCTGCTTGAAATTAGCCATATATCCTTCATCAACACATCTCAACCTTAATCAATGGCTCATATACATTGAACATGATAAGAGTTGTAATTTTTATTGAATGATGATAATATAAGATACAGTGATTAGCTTCCATACATATATGCATAATGTCAAATCAAAGTGTGCAATTTGGCATTATCATAATTATGAATATTGGAGTAGTTAAAGATACTTTTTTTGGCTAGGACCCAAATTCCTAATTATTATTTGGGTGCATGACAGAAAATATGCAACATAAAGGTTCCTTTTTCCACTTACTTGATAAATTGAAGTGATATCGACTGATCATATGTTCATGAAAGGGAACTCGATCCATTAGTACTCTTTCTTACTTTCGAAAACGATATATCCAACTCCTATTGGATCTCAACAACAAATTTGGCATGAGGGTTATTGATACTTAGAAATTATATATAGAATGTCATCATTATTTTCATGCACTTGTTGAACTAGTTTGCATGTTAATTCACAACCTGTTTTCTTTTTCCATGTTATAATAATAGTAGCATATTTTAGGGTTTTATTTACAGTTTAGTAAATTGCTTTAACAATTTTTCAAGAAAAGAAATAAAAACTCATGCAAGTGATCTTTCTTCTATACCACCTCTTCTCTGGCCAAGTAAATGCCTTCCCGTGATAAAATCATTTCGAGTAAAATTTTTTGATTAAAAGTATCAAAACCCCATGATTGCAATAACTCTGAAGTCAAAACCCAATGCAGTAAACTTGTTTTTGGAGCTTAATAAAATGTGAACAGATGGGTGAAATATGTCACTTCGATGAAAAGCTAAATCAAAGTCAATGGTCAATTTATTACCACTAAATTTTTAAAGGGCTTTTTTGGAGTTGGCATGCAGAAATCGTTTTTTCTGATCTAATTTGGTGAATATGTACCATTTTTAATTTGTTAAAATATTTATTCGAGTACAATCCAAGGATGGCACTGTTTAAATTCCATAGTTTGCTTCTTTTTTGCTACCCTAGTACTCTTTCCAATAAGCAACAAATTTAATGGCCGACAAAGGATTTGTCCTATAAAATGAGACAAATGCATATATATATATACATATATATGGAGAAGTTTCATGGGAGACCATAAATATAATGCATTGCTTTAAGTTTTATTTCTTCATCATCATCATTATTCTGGTTTTGTCAAGTTCCTCTTGGGTTCTTGTGTTTTTAGATGAGAAAATTGTGTCTATTAACATTTTAAATTTATTAAATTTGATAGTGTTAAAGTTGTAATAATGAAATTATAAAAGGAAAATTGTTATTTGATAATAATTATAATTCAATATAAAGAAATTTTTTTTTTAAAAAAAAAAACTAAAATTACACGAACCTCAAACCCAATTGAAACTCAATTTTAATTTTTAAAAGTACCAAATTTTATTTTTTATCCCTCAAAACTATTCCTTCCCCTGTCTATTTTCTTTCTCTATGTTTAACTTTCAAAGACCTTATCAAGAAAAAGACTTGAGAGTATAATTTTAAGAAATGGATTTGATTTCATAGATTTTTTGTGCCATCAGAGATTAATAAAAGCCCATTAATTAATGGTTTGGACCTATCTGGCTATTCTGAAGTTACAACGGGCCGCTTATAATTTTTGGGCCTAAATCACTTATAGCTAAAGCTCCAACTCCATATATGATCTGCTTCAACTATGGACTACCCTTTCTCTATATTATTATCTCGATTTAGTAGAGTTTTTTTTGGAAACTTTTTCGTTTTTCCATATCATTTTTAGTTTGCAATGAGGGAAATGGAGGATTGGTTTAAAACTGTATCTTTACATAACTTTCTCAATCTTTTAGCCAATGCAATTAAGTCAAGAGTTGGATTTCTATTTTTCTTATAACTAACCTCTCAATATCTCACTGTTATTAAGGGTCGAGTCTCATTAGACTTATTTTTCTCTTCATATACTGTATGAGATAGTTTTCTAATTAACCTCTCAATATCTCGATGTTAACATTGGATACAAACACTTATTTTTCTCCATTCATAATATTCAAATGTGAAACCTTACCAATTTAAATGTGTATAACTTTTTTTGGTGAAATAAATATGTATAAATTTTAAAATTATGCTAATACATTCTTTATACAAATCCACATTGAACCCTTATTAATTTGAAGTGTATCGGACCTCAACCGTAGAAGCTCTCCTATTGCATGTGGAATATATATATTTTTTTTGAACAAATTGCATGTGGAATATTATATAAATTTTACCATATAACCAAATGAATATATAATAATCATATTATGCATACATAAGGGTTGTTTTAGGATAAGTACACAATATAGTTTATCGATGACTAGTACATCACAGTTATCGGAATTTTGAAAACGAAAAACTTGTGAATACTTTAGTCTTTCTACACAATCAAAATACTAAATGCCATCTTATTTTATTTGTATGTGAAAATTTATAAATTGAAGTCTAATAAACTTTTTTAGTTAGCATTTTTTTACTTGTAGCAAAAGGCAAAAAGAAAAGAAAATTAAAATCAACACTAGATACAAAAAAAAAACAATTTTTAAGAAAAGTGAATTATGATTATAAAAAATTAAGAAAAAAACATATAGAATCATTAAAAATTTATAAAATTAAAAATCCCTAATGAATTAGCGGAGTGCTTGGTCGTCAATAAATGTAAGTAAAACTATGTGATGTCTGATGTCTTTAAGATAAGGTCAGAAAAGCCAAAAAAGAAAAAGGTTGGTAAATAAAAAATTAAACCGACCATTTCAACGAACCGGTCATAAAAAACCCGGTCCAATAAAACTGGTTCAAGGCGATTGCTTATAAAATTAATTTTCCTTAAATTCCCTCATTTTCTTCTCCATCTCTCTTATCTTTCTTTTCACAAAATTTGCCTCTCTGAAACACCCCCAATTTTTTTTCTCAGTTTCTTCGCTGGTAAGAAAAAAATTAGAAGCCCAAACCATTGCTCCGACCCGATTCGGCTCTGGCATGGACTCTGAATCTGTAAGTTCCCCGAATCCTCACGCATTCGATTGAGCATTTGGAAAGAAACCTTTGGGGAAATTAAAAACCCTAAATCGATTCATTTCTAGGGCTTTAGTTGCATTCTTGAATGTATTTAATTTATTGATGATTGAAATATTAATGCCGCGTTGGGTTTTGTTTTGTTTTTCTATTTTTGAAGGATTCGCGATTGTAAATGCTATTTAGGGTTCTTGAAGCTTGAAAGGATTGCTTTTTTGAATTATATACATTTCGATTTGGGACGAGAAGCTAGGGTTAGGGTTTTTTTCGATTCTGGGACATCCCTTTTATTTGAGGAGGACATTGTGGGGTTCGGGTTTGGTTTTAGGGTTTGTTTTGGGTTTGATTTTCGCAACGGGGAAGATAGGTGTGGGTTAGAGGATAATGTGTATACTGTGTGTGATTCAAAAGTGGTCTCGCCGGGTTGCTACCATGCTGCCTTGGTTGGTTATACCTCTCATAGGTTTATGGGCTCTTTCTCAGCTTTTGCCACCTGATTTTCGATTTGAGATCACCTCCCCAAGGCTGGCTTGTGTTTTTGTGCTTTTGGTTACTCTGTTTTGGTATGAGATTTTGATGCCACAGCTATCCGCTTGGAGGGTTAGACGGAATGCACGCCTCAGGGAAAGGAAAAGATTTGAGGCTATAGAAATGCAGAAGCTTCGTAAGACTGCCACTCGAAGGTGTCGGAACTGCTTGACTCCGTATAGGGATCAGAACCCTGGTGGTGGTCGGTTTATGTGCTCTTATTGTGGCCATATTTCAAAGAGACCTGTTTTAGACTTGCCTGTGCCACCTGGTTTGGGTATGTCCAATTCTGGCATCATTAAGGATCTTGTTGGGAAAGGTGGGAAAATCTTGAATGGAAAAGGATGGTCTGAGAATGGGTGGATGTGTGGGCAAGAGTGGTTGGAGAATGGTAACTGGGTTTCTGGGTCTGTTGCAGGGAAGTCTAGCTATTGGTGGAAAAATGGCAGTGGTGTTTTTGGCGGAGATGAGGATTGCTTGGCAGAGAAATCTTATTCAGGTATTGTTATTTTTGTATGCAAGCTGTTGACGTCCTTCTTCTTGAGCATAAGATGGCTTTGGAGAAAGATTTTTAGGGTTAGTTCATCGGGGGATGATGCTTCATCCGATGCAGACCACAGGGGGATGTTGGCCAAGAGGGGTGAGAATGGGACAAACCTTAATGAGAGCAGAGGAGAGAAAGCTCGCAGAAAAGCTGAAGAAAAGAGACAGGCTAGGTTAGAAAAGGAGCTTTTGGAGGAGGAAGAAAGAAAGCAGAGAGAGGAAGTTGCAAGATTGGTAGAAGAACGGAGGAGACAGAGGGATGAAAAACTGGAGGCTGAAAAAGATCGCAGCAAATTGTCGGCAGCTGCTAGGGAGAAAGAGATAAAGAGGGAAGCAGAAAAGAAGCGTCAAGAGAGAAGGAAAGAGAAAGATAAGGCGTCTAGTAAGAGCAACTCTGATGCGGAAGAGCTTGAGAAGAGAGCAGGTAAGGAAACTGAAAGGAAACGTGACATTGATAAGAAGAGTGAAAATGATCGCCGGGAACAACCGAAGTCTGGGACAGATAATGTCAAGGGAAATACTGTTGAAACAGGGTATGGAATGAAAAATACTCTTACAAGTAATTTTAGCAGGGGAAATGCTGGAGCTAGATACTTTGATCGTATGAAGGGTACATTTTTGTCGTCTTCTAAGGCGTTTAGTGGAAGTAGTTTCTTTGGAAGGAGTGCTAATAGTCCTGCAACTGTTACGAAAGAAAACAAAACTAACAATTCTGTAGATCATGTCCATACATCTGCCTATAGGAGAGATTTCTGTCCACCAGAGCGTGTAGCTGGGAAGTTGAGTATGAGTGGGGACGATAAGAATATTAACACCAACCACCCTGTAAGTTTTTCTTTTTTTAAAAATGATTTTTTTACTCTTGTTTTTTGAGTTCATTGTTTTCGTTAATGTGTTGAATTCCTACCTTCATTGTAATACTAAATTTATGAATACCGAAAAAAAAACGAAATAAATATTGTGGGCATTTTCTTTTGCAATTATTCCAAATGAAGATTAAGAGTAGTCATCACCCAGCTTCAGTGCTAATGAAAACTTTTCTTGCTTCTCTTATTAGTCAAAATTTTGCATTTTCCCTTGAACTAGTTTGTTCTGGTTCTGTAGTAAAATATGATGGTTTCTTAAAGATCGGCTCTTGATACATTTTGACAATTTATCTAGAGGGACAACAGTGTAACGGCATTATCTGTTCAACTGCAGGTGCTTTCTGAACCCCAACTGAGGCCTGCACCTAAAAAATCTTGGCAACAGTTGTTCACCCGTTCATCTTCTGTTACTCCAGCTTCAAATCCAAATGTTATTAGTAGACCGAATTCAAAAATTCAAGCAGAAGCTCAGAGCCCACCTTTACCTGGTCATTCCTCAACAATACAAACATTTGATAATCCTATCAATTTTGGACTGCCATCACCATTTATATCTACATACCCTAATGGAGCCCCTAGTAGTAGTTTAGGTTTCTCACCTGCTATTGAACCCATTTTCCCCCGTGCTGGTGAAGGGCTTCATGATTTCATAACAGAAGAGGAGCTTTTTGAAGACCCCTGTTATGTTCCTGATCCTGTATCCTTGCTTGGGCCAGTTTCAGAGTCGCTTGATAATTTTCAGTTGGACTTGGGTGCTGGTTTTGGAATGGACATGGGGATGGAAAGACCTCGTACTTTGAAGAATATATCTGCTTCTGAAATTAGCAAGCCATCACCTATTGAGTCACCATTGTCAAGATTGCGATCTGCCGATGAAAGGCATAACAATTCTACTAGGTTTCCAACTACCCCAAAGGCCCAAGATCTTCGCACTTTTCCTATGGATGATACAAATGCAAATGATAAAGGGACATGGCAGATGTGGAACAGTTCTCCCCTTGGTCAGGATGGTTTAGGTTTGGTGGGTGGTCCAGGAAGCTGGCTTTTACCCATGGAACATAGATCAAACAAGGAAGAGTTTGTGCATCCTTCTCAGAAAACTATGGCATCATTGTTCTCAAAAGAGGACCCTATACTTGCTGGCACCCAATCTCCTCAGAAGGTTTTTCTTGGTAATGGCCAGAATGGTGGAGCATTCAGTCCTGTAACTGGTCCGTCAGATCAGGATCCATGGATACAGAATGCTTTCTTTCCACCATTGTCAGGCAATGATAACCATTTTCCTATCAAGCCTCAGGAGGAAATGAGTGAAATGAGTTATGGAAGTCCCAGTGGTTCTGCATGCACCCATCCATTTGAGCCGTCTCCTGCAAATTGTTGGCCCAAGTGAGTGCATCAAACTTATATTCTTCCGTTTAAATGTGAAGTATTCACTTAGTTGTAGATTTTAGAGCAAGAACCTTGAATGTTGTTTGTTTTATGTATACTAAATTGTTTATGTGAATGATATATCTTTAATCTTGGCATTAAGTTAGCTGTAATTGATCAGAAAAAAGTGTACCACTTCTTATTATTAGATTTTTAAGAATAGAAATAATTTGGTTTTTCATGAAAATAGTATGATAGCATCTTGGCCAATATTGTTTTCTGAATGTAGGATTATTCTTGAATCATAACTGTAGAAAATCAGTTGCTCAAAGACTTCCATGTGTTTTCTTATTGCTACTGGTTTATATTGCATGAATTCCTTTACCATTGGGAAATGCCGTGTCTGAGCATGTCAGATCAATTGAGGTTAAATGGTATCACTATCATCTGAGTTACGTTTAACTTTAATGAAATTCCCCCTTAACCATGTAAGCAAATTTTGAAAAAACATTCTACCTCTTCTCATCATTGCCCCATATTCTGTAGGAGAGATGTTTGTATTAAATCTTGATGTTGAGCCACTTGAGCTGATTTTCAAATCCCTGAGGGGATTTTTGTAGTGTGGTTATGTCAGTTCATTGATTATTCTTTCTGAAACAAAAAAAGGAGCAGCTGTTGTTGTCTGAACATATCTGTTTAATGCAAATTCATGGTTAACATTTGCTAGATGGTTGTTCTGATACTTGATTGGGCAAATGCTTTTTCTTTTGCAGGAATGAATGGACCATGCAGGGTTCAGGAGAAGGTGTCGGGAAGTCTTCGGTTGCAAGGCCCCATGTTGGGGGTTTATTTTCCACCCCAGATGTACAGTCACTTTGGTGATTTTGATTGAAATAGGAAAAAGTGACAATTGGAGGGACTTTAAAAAAAGAAAAAAAAGAAAAAAAGAAATACATCTCCTGTTCTCAAGAGGGAAAAACCCGATCCTCTTTTGGGGGAGAATTTAGAATACTTGATGATGATGATGCATTGTATCTTCCTTCTCATCTTTTTATGAGGGAGATTTAACGTTTACTTACATTAGCCTGGATAGGGAATACACACGTGGGCATGCATTCACTCGTGCGTAAGGTAACAGCTAGGTGTCATACGTTGCTTAATTCATTTTTTTATAATCTGCTGCTGCTGGTGTTGGTGTTGGTGTTGGTGCTGGGGGAAAGGGGGGGAAGGTGTGTCCCCTGTTTTGAGGTTAGAATTTGTTCATTGGCAGATGAGAAAAGCTATTCCTCGTCTAATCTTAGTTGCTTATCTTTTTTCAAAATCTTCAGTTGAATGGATGTCTTAACGAGATGATACACTACCAAAATCTATAGCATTGCCATGGTCTTCATCTGTTCATAAATAAAGTTGCTTTTTCCTAATTCCATGGGGTTCTTAGAATTCATTCTCATGCAGTTAGATTGTGTACCTCCTTTCATGTAATTCAATGTTGGTGTGCATTATCAACCGACTAATTCATACTGTAAACTTCCACAACTTATTTATTTCAAAAGAAGAGCCAATGACTTGAATTTTTGATCAAAAGGACCAAAATAACTTTAAATTTAGAAATCTAAGTGGTTAGATGTTATCTATTCTTAGCGAGGGTTTGCATTGTCTGATCTGTATTTTCCATGGCATTGTCGGCTACCCGTTTTTCTTGCTTTCAAGTTTCTCATTGATGATACCATTTTGTAGGCTTTTATCTCGTCTTGTATAAAAAAATTTTAAAAAAAGAATAATAATAATAATAATAAAAAGGAACATTTTCCTTGTGCAATTTTCTGTCTTGCGTTAAATGGGGCCAATTGCGTCTGGCAGTGTTTTCACATCAAGGAAAACAAAGATGCTTGGTATATGCTAACAATCTCTCTTTGTTTATATTCACCAAAAAAAAGAGAAGAGAATTCACCAAAAAAATCTCTCTTTCTTTAATGTATGCTTAATCATCTTTATTAAGTATATGATGAGTATCTGATTCCATCCCAAAGTAAAACAAAACTGGGTCTTTGAATAATAGTTTACAAGTGGATTGCCCCGCGCCGGAGCGTCGGACGTTTAGAAATCTACTTCTTTAAACAATTTCTTATTCCAATTAAATTGTTTGATGCGTAGGAAAATTCGAAAGTACTATAATTTTAAATGTGTTGCATCTTTAAAAGCCTATATTATTAACATCAGGCATATGCCCTAAAGTTAGCAATAAATAGTAAATATTAGTTTGTACATGGACAGGTGCAATAGCTTCAATTTTGTTTCCTCCTCTAAAGTGTGTAGCACTTAAAACAAAAACTAAGTTTACTCTATTCTTCATATGGACATTTGGAAAATGTTATTAGTTGTTTGATAAGGCATCGCATCACTGGAAACAAATGGTTTGTGGCCTCTTAAGAATTCACAAATTGCATCTTTAACTAAGTTAACATTATTGAAAAACAAATCAATAACTTGATGATTAACCATCTTCGGTTTTGTTATCAAATTAAAATAAACCCTATTTGTTATGTTTTTTGTTTGGCCAATAAGTCCATTTGTTTTCTAAAAACAGTCCTGTCTATAATGGACTGATCATATCATCAGTATAAGATTTAACTTTAATTTTTACTTAGAAATTTTATATCAGAGCTTTTAAACGTTTATGCTGCTAACCCACTAATGTTACCATTCTAAATTGTAATTCATGGGTTGAATAGCATTAATAGACATCGTTAAAAAGGGTTCCAACACAGCATAAGTGTTAGCTAAGTCTTGAAAATTCTCTGTAAATTAAGAAATACTCAGCTCAAATCATAGAAAATTCATTGTAAATTAAGAAATACTCAACTCAAATCCTGATCCTTAACTATCTTATCTAACAACTTTGTTCTAACTTAAAAGAAAATATTATTTATTTTGTAGAATAATTAAGTAGAGATAGGGGATATGATTTATTATAACATTTATTGTGTGAAAGAATAATTAAGTAGAGATAGGGGATAAGATTTATTCTAACATTTATTGTGTGAAAGGAAACGGATGATTACAAAAAAGGGCTTAAGGGCAAGAACTAGCTAGAAACTAATCTAGGTCTTCTTAGTAATTTGACAAATGAGAAAAGACAGAAAAGGACAAAAAAGTTCAAATAGAGCCTCCTCATCAATCCTCAAAAGGGGCGTTTAGTAATTTTATTGGGTGTTTCAAATAATATGTAGTATATATATATATATATTACCATTACCAAAGGAAACAGACTCGTAGATCTAATGACTAGGGTCTAAAATTGGGTAACTTCAGGTCTAACAAAGGAAAAAGAGATAATCACGGCCGTTAAGTACTGATACTCGATCACTCTTGATATCACAGTTTCTAATGATCCATCAGATTGGATGCATCGTCATGTTGGTACTTGGTAGTCTTGAATAATAGCTTATTACCTGCTCTATATGAAGAGAAAACCAAGAAATAAACAGAGAGGAATCCATATGCATTTAACTAATCCCTTTTAATCTTAGTCTTAATACATATACATATCAGGAAGACAAGAATCCATGCAATGATGCAAACACAGCTAAGTTTGAAATCTAGTACGCTATTTATTTATATTAATATTAAGGAAGATAGTTTAGTTTCTCAAACACAAGTGTTTCAACAATTTGAATATTTGATCATTATGAGCTCTGTGTTGGAACAACATGCAATTGTTGAATGACAGAAGATGGCTGATGTTGCTCCCCATGCTCTTGAGGTGGAGGAGGATGTTGCGGCTGCTGCTGGCCTTGCCAAGTCCAAACAATGTCACTCAAAGCCGGTCTTATATCTTGCTTCATTACTTTTTGATACTCCAGTGTATCTCCACTGCTCTTCTTTACTTCGACCAGATGGAAAAACGGGGTGATTTCAAAGATTTCAGCATCAATGCCCAGAACACCTTTCCTTCCTTCTTTGCAGCCTTCTATTTTCAACAGCCCGCCATCCTTCTTCTTTATTTTCAGCTTTAGACGCCTAGCAATGTCTTCAAGCTTGGAGATAATTGTTGAGACAGCTTTGTTTGATGTAAACCGCACTTCTTTCTTCTCTTCTTTCTCCTCAAATAAACCAGACAAGTCAAACCCTGCTGACAAGGAGATGATATCAAAGGCATTCAAGTTACTAGGTTTAGTTGACTCGTGCTTCTCTTCAACAACAGTAGCATTACTCTCATTCAAATCAAATGCTGCATCAACATTTAAAGGAGCTACTTCTTTGACTTCAGCATCAAGGAGTTCCAGGTTGGGGCTCAACCCCTTTCGAAACCAAGAATTTTCCATTATTTTGTCCATGGATATCCTAGTACTTGGATTCGGATCCAGAATTTTTGACAGCAACCTGCGAACTTCAGGGGTAAACCAGTTAGGAAACTTGAACTCCCCCTTTCCAATCTTCCTGTACATCTCCATCAGATTTGAATCATGAAATGGGAGATAGCCTGCTAGTAGAACATACAAGACAACTCCACATGACCATATATCAGCTTTATAGCCATCATAGCCTCTTCTGCTGATTACTTCAGGAGCAACATAAGCAGGGGTCCCGCAGGTTGTATGGAGCAATCCATCTTGATGCTTAGATTGGGCAAGAGCACTCAACCCAAAATCTGTAACCTTCAGATTGCCATGCTCATCCAACAATAAGTTTTCCGGTTTGAGATCCCGATGGCACACACCTCTACTGTGGCAGAAATCAACGGCACTGATTAGCTGCTGAAAGTATTTTCTAGCAGCATCCTCTTTCAGCTTGCCTTTTAAAAGCTTGTTAAAGAGTTCACCTCCTTTAGCATATTCCATAACAAAGTAAATCTTTGTTTTGCTGGCCATTACCTCATAAAGCTCAACTACATTTGGGTGTCTTACAAGTCTCATGACAGAAATTTCTTGCTTAATTTGATCAATCATCCCTACCTTCAATATCTTCTCCTTGTCAACTATCTTAATGGCGACACTCGCGCCAGTTTTTAGATTTCTAGCATAGTGCACCTTGGCAAAGGTTCCTTGGCCTAATAGTCTCCCTGATTCATAACGTTGCATCAAAACACTCCCTTTTCTCTCCATTCTATGTTATATATATCTACCTTAACAGCTAGTGCTATATATGATGCAGAGTAGCTATATATATGCAACTGTAACCAACCTAAAAAAACAATAAAAGCTCAACCATCTTCACAAACATCATGCTTTGACATGACATTTATCCTCAAATTTCTAGCCACACTATGTATCAAAACATTGAACCAAACCTGACTATGCTGATTATCATAGAGTAGAAAGAAGGGTAGCTCAAATGGAGCTACGACTTCATTCTCGCACGGATGATTCTCAACTTTCAAGCACATCTTTCAGCATTCCCTACTTTTGTTGTGAACAAGGATATACACGATGCCAGATCAAAATAGTTTCAAGTCACAGTGCTTTCACCTGACAAAGGATTTACAATAGAATCAAAGTCAATAACAATACACAAGTGACCAAAATTAAGGATGTCAAAAGAATCATAAATCCATCAAATTTGTACCCATAGACTCATATTGAAATCTAAAAACGTATTTCATACAGAAACAGTTACAGAGCAAAGCAACAATACATGAAAATCCAAGAAGGTGACATATAAACTATAGAAAAGAAAAAGGCTAGAACAACTCAGTTAAGCCTAAAAGATGGCTTCTTTTTCTTTTTTTCTTTTTCATAGGAACCTTTAAGATCCAAGGGTAATGTCCATTTTCCCTTCAAACTTGAGACCAAATGAAGCATACCCTTTAAACAGAGAATTGAAGAAAACACCACTAATAAAGATCTCTTCTTTTATGTTGGAACAGCAGCAAAGGATAATTCAACATTTGTTTATCACCAACAAAAAAAAAAAGGAACTATTTTTCCCGATATTTTAATTGAGTGAATCAGTTATTCATTGCTGAGAATCCTGAATCAACCCAAACTCTAGTTTTTTATCCAAGATATTTACAGTTTTTAAAGAAAAGGAACTCAAATGCATAACGATTTTATTTTATCAAAAAGAAAAAACATTTCAAGCCAAACTACGACCTGAAATGGAAGCAATGGGGTTATCGAAATCAAGCCAACAAAAAAATAACATGAATCTGATGATTTGATTTGTACCTTAAAATGGGCAAGAAATTATGCCCCTCCTTTTCTCTTTTCCTTTTCGTTTTTCTAAGGAAACAAACAGAGGTGGAAGAAGCCAGCAATGAGAGAAAGTAGAAAACAGCTACATGCAAAAGAATTTTTGAAAGCTTCCAGAGTTGATTTCATTCATTTTTATACCTGAGCTCTACCTATCAAAACAGGACTATTCTATTATTCATTGACGAAAAAAAAAAAGATTTTATGTTTCAACTTGAATTTACCTAACTGCCCTCTCCCACAACGTTTTTTAATTTTTGCAGCTCATATAAAAAGCAGTTTCCATAATTTAATACATGTATCTCTCTCGTGTCAGATTTTTTTAATAAAGAAAATATTCATTTTTGCCTTTATTATTATTACATATAAGGAAAAATCAAATTTGTGAGGTGTGGTTCTCTTCTCTTGATTTATTTTGATTTTATCATTCTCTACTCCAAATTTATCATGTTTTTCATAATACAAGGAGTTGACTACTTCAAACTTTGAGGGAATATGGACATCTATGAAATTTAATTATTTATATAATAATTTTTCTTCTTATCATGTGAATATGGATAGTAAGATAGCCTGACGAGTTAATTTTAGTGGCAGGAATTTAAGATTTATTAAGCAATGTTTCATATGAATGAAGAAATGTGTTAGATTTTTGGAACAATTTCTCCAATTTTAAAATTTAAAATTACTTAATATTGAATTAGTCGAAATCTGATATTACTATCGGATATAAGGTATTTAAAAAAAAAGTGAATTGTGGTCAATTTAATTTACTTGTTCAAACTTTTCTTATTTAAGGATTTTTTTTATTTTAAATACTACTTTTCCTTTCTTTCTCTCCAAAAAATTAAAAAAAATTAATAAAAGTGTTACATCTGCTATAATAAAATAAAATTTGTTTCATAATTTTGGTGGTTAAAAATGAATAAAACATGGTTTTCAAAGAATTTTCAAGCTTGGCAGCAGTCGTGTCCCTTGTGAAGCGCCGTGTGGCAAAGGGTAATACAGTAATACCATCATTATCAACAACATAAGGAGAATTCGTAATGGTGGAAAGGACCAACCAGGAGACGGCACGTGGTGGAAAGAAGGGAAATATCGGGATGGGTTCATGAGTGTTACTGTAGGTGCGACCTTCCTTGGGTATTACTATTACAAAGCAGACAAGACGAGGCGAGCGGTCGTTAGTTATCATCTCTAGTAGTAGTCCTAGATTTGAAGACAGTCGTCAACCGCCATTCGTAATCATACACGTGTCCCTCTATCATTTGAGAATGATGCCACTCAACTCTTTTATTTTTGTCGGCTATTTTTGGTGACGGGAAATTATTTTGTGGGTCATCCGTTTTCTAGATTTCTCTTTTTTGTTTTTCTTTTGTACATTTCTCTCTTTTGTTTTTCCATTTAACTACTTTTTTTTTGTTAAATCCATTTACTAACTACTTTATCCATGGTTCGTCAATGTAGTAAGAAATTATGGTAAGTTAGGTAGAGAAAATAATTTTCCTATGTTTAGTTGGTGAAATCTAATTTTAGGTGGAAATGTCATTCCCATCACTTTTCCATTCAAGTGGGAAAGTGGCATTCCCACCTAAAAAGGTGGGAAAGTTAACTTTCTCAGAAAAGTGTTACTATTTTTATCTTGACTTTCTTCTTATACCCTCAAATTTTAATGATTTTTCTCTTATACCCTCAAATTTTAATGGCTTATTAACTATTTAACCTTACCAAATTTTTGGAATGTAAGCTTGAGGATAAGGTTGTACTTTGCAAACCTTGGGAATGTCAAATTTTGATGTTAACCAAACATGGTAATCTGATTCCCACAAAAACAAAAAATGTACACTTTCCCATTAAAATAACATTCCCAGGAAAGAGGTGGGAATGACATTCCTATATGATATCTAAGATACCACAAACCAAACGCAATCTAATAGATAACTGTAATTTTCATTTTTATATATGCATTTTTCATTTTTTTTATATTTAGTTATATACAAAATAAATTTGTTCTTCTCATTTTTTATATACATTTTCGATATTTTATTTATATTTATAAAATAATCTTGTTTGAGCGGGTCTACCCAGTTAACAGTAAAACTCTCCAACAACAGTTTTCTTCATTCAAACTACTCGAACTCAAAACCTGATTTAAGACTAACAAGTATCGAATCATTTGAACTAAACATTTATTAATTACATTTACGATTTATGATATTCATTAATCATATTAGATTTCATTTCGAGTTTTTTTTTTTTGGTAATTTGGAGTTTCTCTTAATTAGTCGATCCACACATCAAAACACTCTATTAAGACATATATAACTACGAAGTCTTTGATGATATCTAACTCTAAATCTATATATATCGAGTGGAAGAGATTTCCTTTAGAATTCAAATCTTGTAAATAGATTCCTAAAAAAAAATCTTGTAAATATAGAAAGGAAAATTATACAATATATTATCATTGGAATTTAGTAGGCTACATGTTGGTCTAGGGTTGATATGCATCATTTAGGGAATAGTTTTAAATTTTAAAAACAAAAATTAATTCAGAGAATGGTTATGTTTGTCAACTCCTCACCCCGCTTGTGGAATTCAAAATTTACACTGTCAATGTGTCAAATAATTATCCATATATAGGTGAAGGCGAGTTGCAGTTCAAGTTTCAATTAGTCCTGATAGATGATAACAATCAAATTGATATACTGATATAGGATTTTAAAAAAATTTGTAAATTACCTACATATCAACGCAAAAAAGAATTCTTGGCAGCCTCCCTTGGAGGAAATGGTTAAACATAATACGGATGGAGCAACTAGGGGAAACCCGAGTATTACTGGAGCTGAGGGTGATTAGAGACTAGATGGGTAATTGGATTGTTGGTTTTGCTGCTCACCTTGGGGTTTGTTTAAATGTTGCGGGTGAACTGCATGCTCTTTGTCTTGGCTTGCAATTATTAGCTTGGCGGGAGGGCTTTCGTGCTATTATTTGTGAAGTCGATGCGAAGATTGTACTTGATCTACTCCTTTCGGATAACATTGACTTTCATCCGTTGGGAGCGTTGCTGATGGACATCAAGGAGATGTTAAGTTGGGAGTGGCAATGTCGTTGCCAACATACTCTACGTGAGGGGAATTTTTGTGTTGATAAACTCTTAAAAATGGGTTGCGACCTGGATGCTGACTTTGAAGTTTACCATGATCCTCCTACATCAGTTATGGATGCGTATCAGGCAGATAGTCGGGGTGTTACTTTCCCCCGGGGTTTTAATTTGAGCTAGTCTTTATCTTTCTTTGTTACACCAAAAAAAAAATTTACAAATGTATAATTATTTAATTAATTTATGATCAAACTTCACTTGTAAAATGTACAAGATTATTTTCACATTTCATCATTATATTTGGTACAAAGGAGTTATGAAAAGGGTCTGTATTAAAAGAAGTATAGAGACTTGAAACTCTATCTCATGTACATGGAGATTTTTAGAGATTTTTTTTTTTTTAGTTCATATACTTCATATGACCCTTCAAGATAAGAAGAGTATTATTTGTGCCTGAAATTCTTGTTAACCCGGTTTGAATTGTGACCCGACACAAAATTTGTGGAGTTACGAATTTTGTGGATTTTTTCTAGAGGTCTGTGATGGAAGCGGAGGGATTAGTTGTCCTAGTCAAAATAGGAACTAAATACCCTATATTTATATAAGGGGTCTATATCTTATATTCTTGATGTGTTGTATTACTCTCTCCCAATTAATAAGAATCTCTCTCTCCCCGTGGACGTAGATCAAATTGATCGAACCACGTAAATCTTCTTGTTCTTGTTTATTATTTTAGACTTGTTTAATCGCAACAAAGAGTAAGTAACCTAACCTTTTAAAAATAATTAGAATTATGTTGTTATAATAAATTATATGCCCATTCTTTAAGGATGATTATCTCATCAAATAATTATGGAGAGGAAGCTCCCCGAGGCTGACCAGTGAGGGTAAAGCTGGGGGAGACTGGACCTAGCCAAAGCTAATCAAGCCTTAACTTATCTTCTGTCTAATTAAGCCTAAATTGCAATTCCTTTGTCTCTTTCAGAAAGAACTGAATCAAGTTGCGGTGTTCTAATGATTGAATTCTCTGTACTAAGGCATATTACTTGCCAAATTGCTTAGAAAGTTATGAAGAATAACCTAATTTAATATTTTAATTATTGGCATTAGCCATCGTGTGTCTGCTCCTAATTAGCAACCAGGATAATTCGTTAAAACGTCCTCAACGTTTTCTTTGATGGAATGCTTATATAGTGGCATGTTGCAATTTGGCCCGACCTCCTTCTATCCCTCTCTCTGGCAGTATATACTCAATTTAAATCTATAGTTGAGCTGGTATATTATACTATATACGTATAAAATTCAATTAAACCAGAGTAATAGCTAGATTTAGATTCTATTCAAATTATTAATGTCTGTTGGATTGAGTGAAAGGAGGTCAATACCTTTTAAAAAAGGTCTCTGATTCCAATTTCCAATCTTATGAATGGAGAAAATAGGTGATGGAATTCGGAGAGCTTTCCCCCAATTAGGTTCTAGGCTTCCAGCACGACTCACTCTGAATTAGTCGGGTCCAACATTAACCAAATCATATCGGGGGTTTGTACCAAGAAAAGGGACTCTATTCAAATTTTACAATTCAATTAATCCCAAAAACAATTATGCAATCTATACTATATTAAAAAGTACGTTCACCTGTAAAACTTTTGAACTGCCCATTATACTCTTATTTTTCGAAAATATTTCTTAAATGTCATTGTTTAAACTTTTATAGTTTCACTCAACTAAAAACTCTATTTTTATTTAATTAAATCTAATATCTTTATAATTTTTACTATTTTACTATTTTAATTAAAAAACTTATATATATTAGAATATTTTAAATATACTTTTACAGTTTTACTCAACTAAAAACTCTATTTTTATTTAATTAAATCTAATATCCTTATACCTATTTTATTTTTACCATTTTAATATTTTAATTAAAAAACTTATATATATTAGAATTTTTTAAATTTATTTCTTAAATGAAATTTTTTAAATTTTACAATTTGTTTTAGTAAATAAACTTTTACCGTTATTCTACTAAAAAATCTATATTTATTTAATTAAATTCAATATTATTATAAATATTTTATTTTTACCATTTTAATTTTAAAAAATTTGAGACTTTTTGTTAAATCTGGACCCATTTCAATTATAATATAAACTAATAAAAGTATTATTATCAAGTTTAAAACTAATCATTAATTACTCATCATTTTTTAAAACTAATTAAGTTCAAAATTTATTTATTTAAAACTTAATTATTGTGATTAACCTTTTTTCTATTTTTGGAGTGTGTATTGATAGTTTAATGTATTGGAGTGTATACTAAGAATTTAAAGTTTTTAAAAATAAAAAGAAGAGTAACATGCAAATATTTCCTTTGACTTATAAAGTTAGAATAGTCAATCGGGCGGGTTGGACGGGTTTCGGATCATCGGAGTCTAGGTCAAATGAGTCAGGTAATTTTCTCGGGTTATTGCTCAGCTGGGTTTGAATAAATGATAATTTAGAATGATTAAAATTATAACAATGTGGATTTTATTGAATAAAATATAATTTTAGTTTATAATTTTCTCGGGTCATTCGGGTTTTTACTCATCTGGGTTCAGATCATTCGGGTATACTGGGTCTCGGATCAGGCGGGTTCGGGTTTTGACCTCAGGTCACTCGGGTTCCGGATTTTTCGGATTTAGGACTTGGATCAATTGGGTCAGCCTTATATTTTTTAATGTTTAATTCTTAAATTTATCTATACTATATTAAAAAGTACATACTCTTGTAAAACTTTTGAATCGCCCATTATACCCTTATTTTTTGAATATATTTCTTAAATGCCATTGTTTAGACTTTTATAGTTTTACTCAACTAAAAACTCTATTTTTATTTAATTAAATATAATATCCTTATAACTATTTAATTTTTACCATTTTACTATTTTAATTAAAAAAATTATATATATTAGAATTTTTTAAATATATTTTTATAGTTTTACTCAACTAAAAACTCTATTTTTTGGCAAAAAAAAACCTAAAAACTCTATTTTTATTATTTAATTAAATCTAATATCCTTATACCTGTTTTATTTTTATCAATTTACTAATTTAATTAAAAAACTTAGATATATTAGAATTTTTAAAATATATTTCTTAAATGACATTGTTTAAATTTTACAGTTTTTTAAGAAATAAACTTTTACGATTATTCTACTAAAAACCCTATTTTTATTTAATTAAATTCAATATTTTTATAAATATTTTATTTTACCATTTTAATTTTAAAAAATTGGAGACTTTTTTTCAATTATAATATAAACTAATTTGAAAAAAAATTATAATATAAACTAACAAAAATCTTATTATCAAGTTTAAAAGTTAAGATAATTTACCTAATCATTAATTATTCATCTTTTTAAAACTAATTAAGTTAAAAATTTATTTAAAATTTAATTATTGTGATTGAGCTTTTTCAAATTTGGAGTGTGTATTGATAGTTTAATATATTGGAGTGTATAACAAGAATTTAAAATTTTTAAAAATAAAAAGAAGAGTAATATGCAATTATTTCCTTTGATTTATAAAGTTAGAGGAGTTGACGCAAAAAAAAGGGGGTTAGAGGAGTCAATTGGGTGTGCTGGACGGGTTTCGGGTCATACTCATCTGGGTCCATGTCATATGAGTGAAGTAATTTTCTCAAATCATTCGGATTTCGTCTCATCTGGGTTCAGCTCATTCGGGTCTCGGGTCTGCTGGATTTAGGGTCATGCAGGTTCGGGGTTTGGCCTAAGGTTACTCGGGTTCTGGGTCATTCGGGTTTTGGATTTTTCAGGTTTAGGAATCGGATCAATTGGGTCAGCCTTGAATTTTTAAATGTTTAATTCTTAAATTTATTTAAAATGGTTAAAATTATAACAATGTGTATTTTATTGAATAAAACATAATTTTAGTTTATAATATTCTTGGGTCATCAGGTTATCTTCTCGGGTTATTCGAATTACGAGTTTGTCGGGTCTGGGTAGGACAGGTTCGAATTGTTTAATTTCTCTGGTCAAGTCGGGTTCGATCGGGTTGAGACGGGTTATCGAGGTTGAATCAGATTTTAACAGTTTTACTTATAATTAATTTCAATTATTATTTTAATTTTTTTTAATTTAAACATTATTGGTCATGTGCACCGCACGTAGAAGTGAAAACTAGTATAAATAAATATATGTAAATTCTAAATAAATTTAGAAAATGAAATTTACGTTGGTTTCCAAAATCGGGTTCAAATCCCAATAATCTAAAGTATTTTGAGATGACGTAGTTAGCTGTTCAGATAGAAATATACTCGTATTCAAGAATTTGGTAGTGATTAATGCATAATCTCTTTTATATTACTGGTCTTCAGTTCCACGTGCGTTGCACGTGACTCATCTTGTTTTTAGTAAATAATAAATTTAAGAATTAAACATTAAAAAATATAAGGATGACCCAATTGATCCAAGTCCTAAATCCGAAAAATCCAGAACCCGAGTGACCTGAGGTCAAAACCCTAACCCGCCTAATCCGAGACCCAGTATACTCGAATGATCTGAACCCAGATGAGTAAAAACCCGAATGACCCGAGAAAATTATAAACTAAAATTATATTTTATTCAATAAAATCCACATTGTTATAAATTTAACCATTCTAAATTATCATTTATTCAAACCCAGCTGAGCAATAACCCGAGAAAATTACCTGACTCATTTGGCCTAGACTCAGATGATCTGAAACCCGTCCAACCCGCCCGATTGACTATTCTAACTTTATAAGTCAAAGGAAATATTTGCATGTTACTCTTATTTTTATTTTTAAAAACTTTAAATTCTTAGTATACACTCCAATACATTAAACTACCAATACACACTTCAAAAATAGAAAAAAGGTTAATCACAATAATCAAGTTTTAAATAAATAAATTTTTAACTTAATTAGTTTTAAAAAATGATGAGTAATTAATGATTAGTTTTAAACTTGATAATAATACTTTTATTAGTTTATATTATAATTGAAATGGATCCAGATTTAACAAAAAGTCTACTAAATTTTTTAAAATTAAAATGGTAAAAATAAATATTTATGATAATATTGAATTTAATTAAATAAAAATAGATTTTTTAGTAGTAATAACGGTAAAAGTATATTTACTAAAAAAAATTGTAAAATTTAAAAAATTTCATTTAAGAAATAAATTTAAAAAATTCTAATATATATAAGTTTTTTAATTAAAATATTAAAATGGTAAAAATAAAATAGGTATAAGGATATTAGTTTTAATTAAATAAAAATAGAATTTTTAGTTGAGTAAAACTGTAAAAGTATATTTAAAAAATTCTAATATATATAAGTTTTTTAATTAAAATAGTAAAATGGTAAAAATTATAAAGATATTAGATTTAATTAAATAAAAATAGAGTTTTTAGTTTAGTGAAACTATAAAAGTTTAAACAATGACATTTAAGAAATATTTTCGAAAAATAAGGGTATAATAGACAGTTCAAAAGTTTTACAGGTGACATACTTTTTAATATAGTATAGATTAGAATAAGGTCTTAATTCCACTTTCTGAACTGGAAAAATAGAACTCGGAAAGGGTCAAGTCATAACTCATAATAATAAAGATTAGAGAGAACAAACGTGAATCACAAGAAGGAAAATCCACAAGAGACAAGAAACATGCGATGCAACAAAAATTGAGATATTCATTTCGACTACGATTAATGGTGATGTAGCTACTTGGTTCATCCATTGACGCATATATACTTTGATGATTTGAAGTACACAATTAATATGTATCAATAAAATTAAGTCGAGAAGATTAAGAATAGTTTCAGCAAAAAGCCAAATTTGGAAATCAAAATCAAGTTGGCGAAATTTTCTTCTCACCACCCATATAATTAGGTATGGAGCTTAAGATATTAAAGAAGAAGAGGCTAACAAGTTTGATGTTGCTTGTCTTTAATATATTTTTCTCCAATTTTTATCCCAACTTTGATTTCCAATTTTGGTCACCAAGACTAAAACGTAACTTCTGAGAAGTTTGCGAGACGTCGGTGATCATAATTCTTTATACAAAAATCCAATAACTTGTGATGTAGTTGGAAGTTTCATTGAAGGTATTGTTAAACAAGCTTTCAAGTTTCAATTCCTTATCTCAAAAAAAGAAGTTTCAATTCCTTAATTGATGTGTGTTGGGTCGAATGGTGGAAAGAATTTGTTGGGTGAGTACTTTTGAATTATCAATGATCTGAGCTGAATTGATGAATTAACCTGAAATATTGGGATCACGACCCAAATGAAATTTTGGATGGAGTTCTTGATTAAATGTGGCTGTCACAGTTTTTTCAAAAAAATAAGAAAATCTCTTTTCTTGGCCATGGACGTAGGTCAGCTTAACCGAACTACGTAAATATCTTGTGCCTTTTAATTTTGCTCTTTAATTTTTCGTTTGCGTACAATAGAATTTGATGTCTCTTAGATAAAGTTTCGGATTTACGTTTTGTGAATGAAAAAAAGAAAAGTTGATACAAGGAAACTTTTCCGTCTGAAGTCTAAGCTGATTTGATTCCAGATTAGTTAGAACTCAATATAGCTATATATTGTCGAGTAGAAGCAATTGAAGTATATCGGATTAAAATAAGAAAGGGTCATGGGGCCAGCTCAAATTAGAGATTATTAAGACTGAAAGAGATGATATTGTTTTTCTAATTATATATTAATCAAAGTTGAAACACATGCACCAATTTTTTTAATTTGGTTATGCAGTATGCACCGAAACGTTTACAACAACCAGCCTTTTGAAACTCTCACGTGGAAATTGAGTTGAGACTTGAGAGACGTCAATCTCTAACTAGCCAACAGCCATCAGGATTTGCAGTAATTTAATTAACAACTTTCTTATATCTTACATTATCTTGATCATCTCTGGGAAACTTGTAGAAACTTATGTGTATAGTTTGTACTTGTAATTGTTTTGGAGCTTTCCGCTACGTGTAAAATCTGTAAAATAAAATGGCTGTAACAACTATGTCAGGTTCCTTTCGTTTCTGACCAAAACAGAATACACCAAACAACAACCATGTAAATCTCTGCCTCTTTTCTTTTGGGTTGCTTCCTTTCTGTTTGGTTCTGGTTTCTACTTTCTACTTCATGCTGATTTCGGAACAGCAAAGCAAACATGTTAAATACTATGCAGTTTATCGTGTCATCTCGGCCCGACAGAATTAAACACATTGACCATCGTCAGGCCCACTGCGACCAACAATTGTCAAAGACTTTAAATGCATTTGTGAATCATTGAATTGTGTTCCGAATAATGAAAATCATGCTTTTACACAATTTATAAGATTTTTTTTCTTGGACAACATACATATATATATATAAATCTTACAACGTTTCAATTATAATTCCTTAAGAGAACATAATAATACATGCACAAACCAGGGAGTAAAAGTTTATATACGAGTTATATATATTACAACAAGAGATCATTGTGGATCTATAAACAATCTAGGCAGGAATTATGAATCTGCCAAGGATACTTGCTTGGCAGTTTTGCAGGCGTGGAGTGCGGTGCATATATCAGTTGTTTCCAGAAACTGTTCTGCGTTTGCAAGGATCAGAGGGCCATACTCGAAGACTAATTTCTTGCACTGACAAGGAAAACACATGAAGGATAAGAAAAACCAATCCTTAACACAACCGAACTCTATACCTATCCATTTCTCAAACATGTATTTACTAAAATAACGAAAGACACATTCAGCTACTACAATCTCACAGCTTAGCAGTTATAATGCAACTAGATCCATGAGTTGCATGTCTCCTTTAATAAAATGATTTTATGGATGCATATCACAACTTAGGATAAGGGTACCGGAAAGTTATTTAAATACTCACCTTTTTTACATATTTCTGCATTGAATTACATCCCTTCAAAAGGAGCTCCAGTATATCCAGCTGGCATCAAAGCAGACAAGGAGTATCCAATTAGCAAAATCGTTAGCTGTTATATTGCAAAAGGTAAATAGTAGAGGTAATAATCCATACGATCCTTCCTTCATTGAGAGCATATTAAATCAAATAACTGGAAATGCCCAGTATACTTAACATACATCAACATCTCCACTTCCCACTTACGTAACAATCCTGCCAATCCTCATGTCATTCTTACATACATCATATGTCAGTGAACACTGCCTACGTACCTACCCTCTAGCAAAGCAACTCAAAAGTACATGCATGATGATTCATACAGAATCCACATTCTAGGAACATTTTAGAAACTTAGAGCAGCTAACAGGAAAGTAATAATAAAAAATTTAAATATAATAAGAAAAGAGAGAAAGAAATCGGAAAAACCATTCGCAATGCTACCTCCCCTAATTTCGACCCTTCCAACCAAAGAAGCAAATAGAAGATATAGTTGCGTGTGTGCTTGCGGGTGAAACTAGTATCAAGCTAGCAGTGCATTATACTGATATAAAGAAAGCAGATATTATGTTCAGGAATGAGGACATTTAAAAGTCATAAGAAAAACCCTCGTACACACACATGAAGTATTAAAAAGATATGAAGTAAATCAAGTAATGCAAACCTGTGTATCAGGATCATTCAACTTTTCTAGTACTTGAGAAACAGCATTATGGCATAGACCACAGCTATCTTCACGGATTTGTGAAGAAATGAGTGCAATCCTTTCACATAGATTGACCCTTTGACAGAAATCTTGAGGCTGTATTAAAGAGAGTTCCGAGAAGAAGAGAGGAACATAGTAGTCCACCAGCGTAATGCACTGTGCAGTACAGATCAGATAGTCCTTTAGAACTTTTGAACATAGGATCAGGATAAAAAGAAGAACACAAACAATCTAAAATATATATGACCATCAACTGGAGAAATCATTTTCAAGTTTTTAGGTTTTGGTGTTGAGTTGGCCCTAAATTGTCCTCTCCTATGCCTTGAAGAATAACTTAACAATACAATCTAAAATATTGTTTGATATTATTGCATGAGACTAATCTTCTCGTGCCCATAACCTATGCTATGGGACCTTGATTAATGGAAATGGAGTTGTACCACCCTTCTGTAGTCAATGAACCAAACATCATAGTTACACAATTTACCTATACAGAAATAATCCCGTTGGTCATCACTTATGCGTGAGGAAAAGACATAAATATCATTCTGATCATCTAATAGGGCTTAATTTTGGCTAGGCAACCTCAAAAGATCAATCTCGATTCTGATAAATGGAACTCTACACAAAACACTTGAAAACTACCGAAAATTGCAGGACTTTTCTCATGCAAATGAGAATAAATAAAGAACAAGAAAGCCAGTACTCAAAGAAGAAGGTAATATAGGAGAAGGGGAAAGTTCTGCATTTTCTTGTTTTTACTCCCTCTCTCAATTGGGGATTGAAGGACGTATGTTAAATTCATCTGTTTCTAATTACTTCCACAAAAGTTTATTAAGCCACCTCAATGCAAGTAAGACAGATAGGTACCTGCTGCTTGAAAGTTCGTAGTTGGGAGCAGCTCTTGTGAAGGATATCAACTATCTCAGTTTGGGTCTTGTTTTGTGAAAGATAAGCAACTGCTTCGGTGGCAAATTCTTCACACAATGTGCACACATTGTCATTCCGGCCAACCTTTTCCACCAATTTATCTTGCCCCTGGTTTATTTGCATATCTGAACCAGGAATTAACATGTCATTATACTTAATTCAACAAGCGCCTTCAATGAACAATCTTTAATCTAAAATTTTACACAAAAGCATATCAATTATACAGGCATCATAATCGCAGTGCAATCTTCAAAGAGCAATTCATTGAAAATCCAACCATTGATGATCACCTTTTAGCAGATATGGCACAGTTTAAGCCGCCAATTCTTAATTAAAAAATTTTCAAAGGCAAATAATTCAAGGGACCTCAGTAGATTTTCAGCAAGGGATTCGGTTCAATCGTTAATAGGCAGTACTTTCGTATGAATATGGAATGTTTAGCCATTAACCAAAATATTTCGTGCATTACCTTTCTAGATTACAATAAAAAATAAAAAACCCCCATAAACAGCAATCTTCATACCCTCCCAAAAGTAGTCTTTTAAAACTGAACAGAGAAAATAGCGTCAAAAAGAATTATAAAACTCAAACTGAATTACCTGATGTATCAGGGATGACCACCTGAATTGTTATTAGTTCTCTAGCAGCACATGCCCAGCTGGCACCCAACACAAAGAGGAAGAAGAGCCCAACTCTAGTATCCATAATGCCTGCAGTTAATCATCAAATAGCATGAGAATCCCGTTATGAAAAGTTAAAAGGAGATTAAAGGAACAAATCAAAGTCTTTAAGTTGAACATAATCATATGACAAATCCTATAATAAAAATATATGAGTTAGAAATAATAAAAACCCATTAATTGGTATGCAAAGCTGTTACTAAAATTGATTTCGTGGGTGTAAGTTAGAAACTATGCATATCTCTTTCTCATCTTTTTAAAAACTAAGCCTGCCCACCATATAGCAGACATCTTAGACTACAATAAGCTTGGAAAGTTCCTATAATTAAGGGTTAATTATAGTCTCACATGTTAAGAACTCAATTACTGATTCAAATTATAGGACTTCATACAAACCCAGACAGCAGAAACTCTTGAACAAGCTAAAAGCATACCGCATGCAGCAGCCTCGATTAATTTTAAGGATAAAGCAGAAAAATTTAGCTGAAAATAATTAAAAACAGATTACTCCCACACCAACATACACAATTCATATTCTTGAATCTTTCAATGATCAAATTAAACCATAACATGATGATAAAAAAAGAACAGTAACAGTAAGATCAGATGAAACAGAAACCAAAGTAATCAAAAATGAAAATAGAAGAAAACCTATAAAAAAATTTGGATAAAACCTGAAACAATCGAAAGAAATTAATTCTACAACCCCATCAAAGTCTTACCGAAATTCGGAAGATGGAATCGGGAATTCGGATAAGATCTATCGATGAAAGAAATTGAAAAATTATTATTGAATTGAAGAGAAAGAGATTACCTTTGGAATATATAAGTCAACGCAAGAGAAATTATTGTTCGGAAGGGAAACTGATTCCCCTTTGTGTGTCGGATTAGGCAAAGCTGTGCAAGTTGCCGTTGGCTCTACCCCTATTTAATTCTCATCTACTCCCGGAGGTTTTGCTAATATGCGGTCAGCAACACAATTCCGTAGCTACTCCCTCTATTTCATCTTGTTATTATCGTTTGATTTTCCTTTTTATTTTTTCTCTGATTTCTTTTGGCCAGAAATTTTTTCTCTGATTGATGGTCAAAGATTTTTAATCGTATTCTATTCCCTCACATCACGTTGCTTAAAAATATCATATCACTAAAAATAAATCTTCTAAATAGTCCAAATTTTAAAATAAAAAAGAATTTAATCACGGCTCATCAATAGTAAATAAATCTTTTTAATATATATATTTATTTAAATCAAAGTTTATTGTGTATAAGCTACTACTAGTCTACTATACATTTTATATATATACGTCCTTAGCAGTGTGTTATAGTATCTCGTATGCGCCATGACCTGTCATTTCTAATATCATACTAGTAGTAGTAGTATTATTTTTCTACTAGCAAGTTTAGACAATTATATGGAATTTGACTGATTCAGAATCAAATTACACACTCATGGAGAACCTTTTCATTATATTAAAAGGGAATGAAGTGAGAGCTACTTTGGGATTTGATGCGGTTTGATTCTGAATTATTCGAGACTCAATGTGATTAACATATACCGAAGTTTAAAGAAAAAAATGAATTGAAAAAAATAAAATTGCTATATGACACAAAAAGAGATAATCTTATTACCAAGAACTTTAGTGCAGCGAGTTAAATGTTGACATTGGCGAAGTCAAATTAAATATCTAATTAGAGTTTTCCCATTTTATTACAGGCTAAGGACGGTAAGGAATGGGAATTGCAAACAACTCTTGTTTTTTCCTTATGGAAAGACCAAGTGCCTCGGTCATGTCCAAATCTTCTGGCTTAATCCCAACAGGAAGCTTCCAATCAAAATGGTACAACAATTGAGCAATTGGCAACTCAATGTTACATAGAGCAAAGGCTATGCCAGGGCATATCCTTCTCCCTGCACCAAATGGTATGTATCTGAAATCTGTCCCTTTAAAATCAATTGAACTATCAAGGAACCTCTCTGGATCAAATGTCTCAGCATCGTTCCAGTAATCAGGGTCCCTTCCGATTGCCCCTGCATTAACAAGGATCTTGGACTTCACCGGTATGTCGTAGCCGGCGATTTGACAGCTCTCTCGGCATTCTCTTAGTACTATTGGCACGGCAGGGTGAAGCCTTAATGACTCTTTTATGACTGCTTTTAGGTACTTTAGTTCATGAATGCCTGATTCATCTACATTCCCTTTGTCTTTGAAGACTTGCCTTACCTCGTTTTTCGCCTTTTCCATGATTCTCGGGTTCTTCAGCATTTCTGCTAGTGTCCATTCAACTGTTACAGATGATGTTTCACTTCCAGCACTAAACATGTCCTGAAATTAAGGTTGCTCAATTCATACATGTTAGTTACCAATGGTAATCTAAATGAAGTAATAATGCACTAGGAAGCAAATTGGAGATTAGAAAAACTGACCAAAATGATTGCTTTGATGTTGTTAAGAGATAGAGGGAAGTCCAATTCACCATTCTCTTGAAGATCTAAAAGAATATCAACTAAATCCTTAACTTCATCGCGGTGGCCTGCATCATCTGCTAATTTCCTCCTCTTTTTATGCTCGGCAATGATGTCCTCAAGCATTCTATCAGCTTCTTTATGCAGTTTTTCAAATTTGGACCTTCCACTTAACCATTCAAGCGCTTTAACAGAAGGGTACATATCTGCAATGGTGAAGCTTCCTGATAACCTACTAACTTGAGTGATTATGGATATGAATGCTTCTTGTTCTTTGCATTTTCCACTGAAGGCTGCTCTTGATGTTATACCATATGTTAATGAGAAAATCAATTTGCTAAGGTTGATTGGCGAATTATTTTCAGATGAAGAAAATATTGTTTTGATGAGATTTGACACTTCCTCTTCTCTAACTCTCCTGAATGATTCAACTCGTTTCGCGCTTAAAAGTTCTGTTACGCAAATCTTTCTCACCAGTCTCCAGTAGGTACCATAAGGGGAGAAAACAATGTTTGTAGAATCATAAGACATGATTTTGGCAGCAAGAATATTGGACCTTGAAGCAAAATTGATGTCACAAGTTTTCAATGCTTCTTTGGCTAATTCTGGTGAAGATATTACAATATTGGAAACTGCTCCAATTTTAAGGTGCATCAAGGGGCCATGTTTCTTAGCCAAATCTCTCAAAACTTGATGAGGTAGGGAACCGACTAGTTGGTGCATGTTACCTATTAGGGGTAGTTTTCGCGGTCCGGGAGGCAGCCTTATTGCAGGAATTAGATCAGATTTCAGTTTTTGAACTAGTTTCAGAAAGATGAAGGAGAATAGGAGGATGTTGAGCAGGATGGACAAGGGGGAAAATTCAAGGTCCATGATGAGGATATGAAGCAAGAAGAAAAAATATGTATGGAATGAAGGGTTATTTCTGATTGAAGTGTTGTTTTACTATATGGATGATTGTTATTAGTATTTATAATCTTGAAAGGCAATGAAAAATGCTTAGGTCCCAACTCCAAACATATAGGAAGAGCCAAAGAAAACACTAAAAACAACCATTAACAACTCAAGTAGCAGGAAAGAAGTTGATTTTACGAACCTTTTGATAGCTGCCGCCTATGGACTTAAACCCAAAGCAATATCTTTCCGAAGTGTTAAAAAAGAAAAGGCCCTCTAATAAGAACTAATTTGGGAAAACATTCGGAGCAATAAGACATGAGAAAGCAGAAGAGTTCATGAAACTCAGGACTAAACCATGACCAAGATCTAGAGAGAAGATCTTGCAATTGTGAGTTCCACTTGCCTTCCATCTTTACTTTACAAGAAATCTCTAGAGCATAATATCGGAAGAAGTGAAATTATGCAAGCGTGGGAAGCAACAGTAGCTGCCAGCAGGCCAGAAAGTACCGTAAAAAATTAGGGGGTAATAGAAAATTACTAAAACTGGTTAAGATTCCCAACAGCAGTAATTAGCAACACTCAGACCCACATTTTATTAATGCAAAATAGACAAAGTAGAAAATGTATCTTTTATTCGTGCCATTCCCAAATTGGGATGTGAATGTGATGTCGAATGCAAAATACCTATTTTCAAATGCTAAACCAAGTGAAGAGTAAAGTTTTGAACTAGAATTAGCTTTAAGGCAATGTAACTTCAGCTTTGCATCAGGAAGGAACTTGGAACCTTCATTGCTGTACTCTTGTATGATGCAGAGCCTTGCTTCAATAGAAGTGTCAGTTGCAACATTGGGATGTTCATAAATACATGGGAAAGATTACCAACTAATATACTTGTACTTGATATAATAATAATTGCACCAGATGCAGTCAAATTTCATGTAGTTAATGCAACAGGATATTCAAACATGGCCTCACATGACAATCAGGACATACATTATCCTTAGCATCTTTACAAGCACCCATATAAATAGAAAGCTCGGACAAAGGGTTATAGAATCTGTTGAACACAAAATATATGAAGGGAGATGAGGTGAAAACAATACAAGTAGTAGAAAGTTAGTGCTTCTCTTAGAAAGAAGGAATGCCATCACGTCACTAGTCACTACCTCAAGTTAAGAGTCGGCTTCTTCTTTTTCTTATTCTGTTTTGCTAATAGAGTTGAAAACCGAGCAAATCCAAACTTCTTCCTCTTCCCGGAGAACTGCTTCTGACCACCTTCTCTCTCCATCTTCTGAGAAGGGGGGCAATCACCGTTTGTTTTACTGAGCATTTGACCTAATGACACCTTTCGCCTCACAGTGCCTTTCTCTGCCTGCATCTCACTCTCAAAGTCTTCGGGCAGAAGCAACTTTCGGCTGAGTATTTGCCCTATGGATAGTGTTGGCTTCAGAACAGGAGTTGGACCATCAGTAACCAGATTGAGTCCATTCACATCTATTAAACGAGAATCCTTTCGATTGTGAGATGGGTAAGGATTCTTGAACTTGGTATTGTTGTGCACAGAACGTCTTTTCTGGCCATGATCCGATCTCCACTTGCGAAGTGACTCCTCAACTGCCAGCTTGCCCTTATTTGCAGCTTCTACTCTGTTCAATGCTTCTTCCAAGGCCTTCTTACTAGTTTTGACTTCTTCCGTGGCTTCCTCTACCTTCTTCAAGATTTCCATTTTTGAAACATTTGCTTCATCAACTTGGAGCATAGCATCTACCACTCTCCTATTAGAAAGCTCCTCGGCATTTTGAGCCTTGGACACTAAGGAAGAGTACTCTTCATATGAAATGGTCACCCCTTCAGCCTTTTCCGGAGGAATGCCAGACGAGTTCTCCCTTCTTGAAAGAGTCTTGATCTCTGCAAGTGCCAAAGCTTCTGCGGCTCTAGCGGCTTCCTTCATTTTTTTAGCTGCAACTAGCCTCATCTCGGCTGTTTTTATTCTCGTTCGGGTCTGTTCAATCTCAGATATTGATCTTGAAACCTCTGATCTTGCTGCTTCTCCAATTTTCTTGAATTCTTCAGCCTCAGAACTCAAACGCTTGAGCTCCCTTGATATATCAACAGGATTATCAGCACTGCTTTTGGTTTGACCATCTTTTGCTACTTGCAGTTTAAGTCTTGTTTGATTCAACTCTTCCTCAAGGGATGAAATCTTTGAAGAATTCTGTGTTAGCCTCTCTCGAGTCTTCTCAAGAGAAAGTCTTTCCTTCTCCAACTTCTTGTTTAGTGTATCCACAGAACCTCGGATATCAGCAAGATCATTAGTTGTCCTGGAAAGGTTCAGTTTGGCCTGCTTCAACTCCATCAAGATTAAACCCGGAGCTGATGAAGGGAGGGGACTCAAACTTCCTGCCATGTTTGGATGGCTACCTTGATGGTTTTCCTTCTCCTCTTCTTTTACTGTAGAGCTCACAATATTGACTTCTGCATTCATCTCATCGGTCACATTTGCTTCGGATGCTTTCTGCAGCTTTGATTTCAGTTCTTCGACCGTTGTTTTGGTCGTTTCAAGTTCTTTTAACACATCCAATGTTTCTCTTTCCTTGATGATGAGATCCTTCTCTAATTGTACTGCTTGCTCCTCCAACTTTGAAATGTCAACTTCCTCCATGTCATGCTGCAAATAGCCAAATATTACTACAAATTTGTCAGAAAACAAAAAAAAGGGGCAGAACATGCCCTAATCTAGTAGTATATTATTTATTTGTGTCAAAAATAAACAGTAACATTTCTATCTACTTTAACAACATAAAAGTAAACACCGAAGAGTACAACCGATTGACATGAGAGATGTCCAAGACAAATCCTAAAAAGCTGATTCGTAAAAACAGCAGAAAACTACGTGAAGCGCTGCAAAGTTGAAGTAGCATGCAGCTAAATTACATTTGAGTCTTGTAAACAATTTCATCTCTCGAGTCCAAGCCATATAGAGCATATTTACAACGGTTAAATACATGCATTTCAGATTGAATGCGGGTTTACATTCATATGCGGATTTTAGTCATGTATATTCAGTTTCCAACACTTGTAACTTTGGCCTCTACCATTTCTTTGATATCATAGCAAGAACTTAAGCAACAAAAAGGAAACATAAAAAGACAAGCAGCAGATTCTAAAATCTTCAAAGTAAATCCTAATTCCTATTTTAAAAACCCACATTGATCCCATAAAGTAGCAAACTGCCAGTCTCAAACAAAACAGACCACAAAATCAACAAAGACAAAACAAAATATAAAATAAAGACAAAAAGTTAAACAAGCCAAGAACTCATGCAATCCAGACACATTTCTTAAATAGACCCAGAAAATAAAAAAGAACATAGATTTCATTTTTTTTGGGGGAGAAATTAGACCTCAGTTTCAGAGATGAGCTTATGTTGAGAGGGTTTCCAGTAACCGATGCCACCGAATCGAGAAACGGCCTCCTTCACTGACTCAAACGGCGCCGAAGTGTCGATCTCAGACCTGACCCCACCACCGTTCAGAACACCCATTTTGGTTCCCGAGCCACCGAGCTCATTGCTCCCCCCCACCACCTCCATTCCCCAGCAAAACAAACGAAACCCAGAAGCTTACTCAAACTCCCCAACAAAAAAAAAAATAGAACCTTGAAAAAGTTGCGAAGAGGACAATGATGTTTGGGTTTGGAGTTTTTTGCAGTTTGGTTGAGTTAAACACAGTCACAAGACACAGTACTTTAAAGAAGGAAACGGCACTCAACTCAACTATGCAGAGGAGAGAGAGGGGAAAAAAGAAAAAAAATAAAAAATTTGAGTTTTTTGTCATTACCAAAAATATCCTTGGTATTTGGATAATTTTGCCTGGGGTTGAATGGAGTGGCAACTGGCAAGGGGAATTAATTACGTTTAGGTGGCTACCCTTAAAAGGATATAAAAATTTGGTGAAGTTTGATGTAGTAATAAAAAATAAAAGAAATTTAAAGCGTGTGGGGCAAAGGGGGAACACAAGATTTCAACGGGCAATAAAATCTTAACGGACTTTAAAGGACAAAAGCCTCAACTTAAGTATTGGACGGTTGAGATTTCCTTTTGTCTTTTTTGTCTTTTTAAGCAAAGAAAAAGTATTTTCTTGCTGGTTTCATTGAAAAATTTTCTAATGTGAAGTAAAATATATATATATATATAATATGAGTATAATATTAGTACTCATTGTTAGGAGCGCAAGGGAAACATATTATTCGCAAGCTATTTGAGTTCAATTGTAGAAAATTTGAATTCATTTTGGTCATTGTTGAGTCGACTTCAAGTTTGAGTAGTTCGAGTATCAAATCAAGGCGAGTTCAAGCTAAGAGATCTTGATTCAATACTCATAGAGCTACTCGGTTCACACACATATATTTTATATTTAGTTAGAAAATTACATATATATACCCGTCAAGCTTGAGCTCGAGATAAAAATGAATTTCTTTTTTTTAATTGAATATCGAACTTATGGAGGCAAGTTCGAACTCATAATCAAAACTCGGTCGAGCTCGAATTAGGGTAGTTGACCACTCGACTCAGGAGGCTGACTCGATTACACTCATACTCGTTGGTTGCTAGATTATTTTATAGTAGTAATAAACACTTTTATTAATTGATGAAATCAAGAGTATTAGTGATATATAATACAAAATCAGAAAATAAAAACCTGTAATTTTTTTTCATGAATATTATGGATTCACAATCTCTTAACTTTTTTTAGGAACACAATTTCTTACTTAATTCAGTCACAATTATGTTAAAATCATCACTAAAGATAAGTAGGACTTCACATTCCATACCTCTCATTCATAATTTTATGCTTTAATCATTGCATCGCCTTTAGTAGCAATAAAATTAAACATTTGATTACACTTTTGCATCCAATTTTCAAAAAATATTATTTTTCGAAAGAGGGCAAGAAACGCTCCTTAACATCAATTAATTAATGTGTAATTAATCAAGAAAAAAAAATTGTCGGTAATCTATTGTTGGGAGCTTAATTTTTTTTAAATACATATAAGAAGTTGACATATATTTGCTTAAATTCTCGAAACACCCTTTGCATCTTGGCTCAAGTATATACAATAATAATTCTAATGAGGATGCTCCTCTTTGTTTCTGGCCAGAAAAAAATGAGGGATGCTTCAAAATAATTAATCCTTGTTGAGAGTTCACCCAAACATTAGAAAGATGCAATAGTCAAAAAATGTAGTATCATATAGAATATACTAGTATTTATTTATGGATTTCTATTAATTTGTTCCTTTTGGAAGGAAATATTGTTATGAAATGAAGGGTAAAATTATTGGTGAAGAGTACTATGGAGACCTTAGGCTGAAAAAGAACCTTACTGTAACTGTTGCATTGTCCCTTTTAGTTTTACCAGCACGAAATCATTACCCGACCGTTGCATAAAGTATAGTATAAGGTAAAAAGACTGTAAAACTGAAAAAAAAAAAGAGAAGAATGAAAATCCAATTATCCGAAGATGTCCATGCTTCCGTTATATTGCGGGCTTTCAGCACAAATACATTTGAATTCGATTCTAGTTTTTGGTGTTCAAGATTCAAGAGGACCATTTTAGTTTTTTTCTTTTTTGGTGATAAAGGCATTTCATAGATAGAAATCAGAGTCCAGCTCTTATACTAACCAAGGGATATGAAACTTGATACAATAAACACATCATATAAAAAGTCTAGAATTTGATTATATAGGTTGCTTATCTATTTTAGTGGTTGAACCGATATCAACAATTAATATGCTACAAGTGGATCGGCCCGCGCTGGCACGTTGGACGTTCAGAAATCTACTTCTTTGAACAATTTTCTATTCAAATTAAATTGTTTGATATGTAGAAAATTTCGAAAGTACTATGATTTTAAATGTGTTGCATTTTTAAAAGGTTATACTATTAACATTTTGAGCATATGCCCTAAAGTTAGCAATAAATAGTAAATATTAGTTTGTACATGGATAGGTGCAATAGCTTCAATTTTGTTTCCTCCTATAAAGTGTGCAGCACTTAAACAAAAACTAAGTTTACTCTTTTCTTCATATGGACATGAAATGCCTGAAGAGAGGTTACAATTCTAGATAATTAAGGGTGAATTTATTATAACATTTATTATGTGAAAGGAAAGGATAATTATAAAAAAGGGGTCATTCCATGGCTTGAAGAGTGGGACGAGTCTTCTAATTTTTGGGAGGATTTTCTTTTAAAAGCCACTCGAGTAGGGCATTTGGAGATGATATCCTATACTCTTTGGCTAATATGGAGCAATAGGAACATGTGTTTGTTTAACCACACATGCAGGATGCCCCATAATATTGTTGTAGCAGTGTCAAACTTGATGCAACAGATGAAGGAGTCCGAGCCCAATAGAGCAGCTTCAACACTTTCTACTCAACGAGTGGCATGGGAACCTCCACCAGAAGGAATGTTCAAGATCAACTCCGACGCTGGCTTCAATGCAGAAACATTACAAGCAGGCTTAGGAGTCGTAATTCGTGATAGCAACGGAAGGATTATAGTTAGCGCATCAAGGCAACTACTCTTGGTTTCTGATTCACTCTATGTTGAAGTACATGCCATCCTCTTTGCCTTTGAGTTGGCTTTGGAATATGATATCACTAATTGCATTATTGAAGGTGATTCCCTTATTGCAGTTAATGAAATCACTAAGACAAGGCCTGTTTGGTGGGAGGGGGGTAATTTAATTTATGAAATTGGGGGTTTGATTTCTCTTTTTGATAATTGCAAGGTTGTATTGGTCAATAGAGAAGCCAATTCTTTGGCACGTAGTTTAGCTCATTTGAGTGGTGACCATGTGTGGTGTAGGAGTATACCTCCTAACGTTTGTAACATGGATTTTCATCAATGAAATACTATTACTGTTTTTGCTCAAAAAAAAATAAAAAAGGGTTTAAGGGCAAGAACTGACTAGAAACTAACCTATGGTCTTCTTAGTAATTTGGCAAGTGAAAAAAGACAGAAAAGGACAAAAAAAGTTCAAATGGAGCCTCCTCATCGATCCTCAAAAGGAGCCTTTGGTAAATTCTCTGGGTCTTTCAAATAATATTTAGTATATATATAGTATATATATATATATATATATCTATATATTATATAAGTCTAAACTTCAAAACCATTGACCTGAAATATCTAAAATAACCTTTTTAATTTTAAAAGTTTAGCATTCATTTAAAGGGTAAACATGTATTTATCAAATTAAACTTTTAAGATTCAATATGTAATTTCATTTATCAATTAAATTAAATATATTATTATATTAAAATTTATAATTTCTTTTACCGCACCCTTATTTCAATTAATTTTTAATTCCTATGTAATATATATAATAACTAAAATACTTACATTAATTAAATTTAATACTATAATAACTGAAATACTTACATTAATTAAATTCTTAGGTATTTTCTTAAATTCAAATTCTTAGGTATTTGTGCAAACGTATTGACTAAAAAGAAATATTGTTTTGTTGGCCAAAAAAAAAAAGAAATA
>AWUE01020566.1:0-26321 GCA_001974825.2 Corchorus olitorius | reverse complement strand
TTAGTGGATAGTACTATACCTCTTTGTGATCATTATAGGTTTTTAGTAACTTTTGAGAAAAAAATGGCAAATATTCACCGTTGATGAAAGTTTACTAATGTTATTAAAAAAATAAGGATTGATAAATTCAATTTTAATAACTTTTATAGCATTTTTAGTAAATTTAAGTAATAAAATTTGTAACACTTTATTGATGATAAAAGGTTACTAAAATTAATAAGGATGTAAGGTTCTTTCAATCTAGATAGTACTATAATGTTTTCCATGACCTTTTAAGTAATTAATCTTAGATAAGAAAATCAGTATTGTACGTATCTTTATAGTGTAAGGTCATCAAATTAGTTGATAGTACAATACATTTTTTATGATTATTATAGCTTTTTCGGTAACTTTTGAGGAAAAAAATGGTAAATCTTCACCATTGATGAAAGTTTACTAATGTTATTAAGAATGTAAGGATTGATAAATACAATTTTAAAAAACTTTATAGCTTTTTTAGTAGATTACTCAAGTAATTAAAATGGTAACTTTCATTATTGATCATAAAAAGTTACTAAAATTAATAAGGATGTAAGATGACTTTTTTTGCTACAAAAGTACCATAAAGCAAAAGAGATGGCAGTCACTACGGCCTCAGGAAGCCAACCCCGATCCGATCTTCAATAAGGATGTAAGATGACTTGAATCTAGATAGTACTATAATGTTTTTCGGCAAAAAAAATATTAAGAATGTAAGGATTGGTAAATACAATTTTAATAACTTTTTTTTAGCCTTTTTAGTAGATTACTTAAGTAATTAAATTGGTAACCTTCATTATTGATATAAAAAGTTACTAAAATTAATAAGAATGTAAGATTATTTGAATCTAGATGTACTATAATGTTTTCATAATTTTTATAACCTTTTAATTAAGTAATCTTAGATAAGAAAATTAATCAGCAATCAATATTACTAATAATGTAGAGTTATTAAAAATAGTAGACTGTAAAATACCTTTTTGGAATTTGGATAACCAATACAAATTTTTTAGTAATTTTAGGTAAGAGAATTGATAACTATCTTATTACTTAAGTTACTAAGGATTTAAGGTTACTTAATTTTTATTGATAGCATCGTAGCCTTTTTAATAACCTCTAAAGGTTTTTTTTTGGGTTACTTATGTAAGAAAATCGGTATTAATTACTTACTAAAGATGTAAGATATCAATTATGAATATAATTAAGGTTGTTAAATTTATTGATAGCATCATGCCTCGGTCCTAAAACGCCTTTTTTAGGCATCTAATAAAAAAACATGTCACTCGATAAGTCTTGGTCCGAAAACGTCTTTTTTTATGCATCTAATGAAGAACATGTCACTTGATATTTGATTAATAATACTATCTATGTAACAACACTGGATTAATTTTAACTAAATTTATCTAATTAAACATAAAAGTAATAATAAAATGCAATAGATGTAACATAAAATCAAGAAAAAATATTGTAAGTTTCTTTACAACTTTGCCTTAATTGATGTTAAAAATTTTCGAAAGATTTAATTTGAGGTGAAAACGAATTAATTTTGCAAAAGAATATGAAATCCAAAAATAGAAGAAGAAAGAAAAATCGAGCTTTCTATATTCCAAAAACGATACTTGCTGCATTCAATTAAAAATAAAAAGCTTATTCTCATCCATTTCAAGAGCTTCATAGTTTGAAATTTTAGATAAGTTTCAATTGTTAAACCAATAAATTTTCCTACGTATCATGAATATTGGTGAGAAGTTCTTCAAAAAAGGGTTTAGAAGAGAAAGAAAATAAGATGAAAAGAGGAAGGAAACAACCTTAAAAGTATATATTATTCCCTCCCCATTATGGATTAATTAGGATTAAGTGATTTTAATGGGGTTTTTTTGTACAAGTTAGAATATAGTAGTAGCATTCAAAACTTATTTGATAGCGAACATTATAGTTATTTTGATATAATCTTAAATAGTTTTAAATAAGAAGATTCATAACCTTTTTTATATATATAAAGTTACTAAAATCATCCAAGAGCGCAATTAGATTTGTAGAGAGCATTATAGCTATTTTAATACCTTTTATAATTTTTTTAGTAATTTTAGATCACAAGATTAATAACATTCATAATTGACGAAAATGATTAAAAGTAATAAAAACATAAGGTTACTGAATTTGTTGATAGGACTATAGCTTTTTTTTTTATAATCTTCGCAACTTTTTTTATTAATCTTAGATATGAAAATTATACTCCTCATTAAATTGATAAAATACTACTAATATACTAGTTAAAGCATTAACTCTACCAAATTAATGAATGATCAACACATTATTATTATATATAAAACTATACCAAAAAAAGTAGTTGAACATTAGTGGTTGATTTATTAAATTAAATTAGATCAATGTCAAACAAAATTTCAAAATTATAAAAGATATTAAAGATCCGATTTATTTATCAATGGTGAATGTTATTTTAATTTTTAAGTCTAAGATTACTAACAAAGTTGTAGTGAATAAGATACAACACATTACTATTATATATATAAAACTATACCAAAAAAAATTAGTTGAACATTAGTGGTTGATTTATTAAATTAAATTAGATCAATGTCAAACAAAATTTCAAAATTATAAAAGATATTAAGATCCGATTTATTTATTATTAAGGAAACAATATTTCTTTTTTTTTGGCCAACAAAACAATATTTCTTTTTAGTCAATACGTTTGCACAAATACCTAAGAATTTGAATTTAAGAAAATACCTAAGAATTTAATTAATGTAAGTATTTCAGTTATTATAGTATTAAATTCAATTAATGTAAGTATTTTAGTTATTATATATATTACATAGGAATTAAAAATTAATTGAAATAAGGGTGCGGTAAAAGAAATTATAAATTTTAATATAATAATATATTTAATTTAATTGATAAATGAAATTACATATTAAATCTTAAAAGTTTAATTTGATAAATACATGTTTACCCTTTAAATGAATGCTAAACTTTTAAAATTAAAAAGGTTATTTTAAATATTTCAGGTAAATGGTTTTGAAGTTTAGACTTATATAATATATAGATATAGATATATAATCTGATTATAACGAGACTTTTGATTATTATATTCACTCAAAAATTGAAAAAAAAAAAGTTGTCAAATCTGGGTTGTTGACATGAAACTAATTCTTTTCAAATCGGAAGTGTAAAAAGTTAAAATACTTCTAACAGATACACACTTTTGAAGAATCGAGCTATCAATAAAGACCAATATGATCGCATTGATTTTCAAGTGCTGAATAACCCTTGGATTTTGCCAGGTCAAGTCCATCCCTAAGAGTCCAAATCTCAAGAGGGCCAAATTCGTAGATATATACAACTCAGTTAAGTTATCCGCTTCATACGACTATAATAATTTAGGCATGGAGTCAGATCCAATCCAACACACTTTGGGGACCTCTTTCCAAAGATGGCCGATGGATCAATGTTTTGGATTGCCAATTTGCCATGTAAGGCCCAATGGATGAATCGCGTATTCGAATCGAGTCGGTAACAGTAATATGGCATTAGAACATTATTTTTTTTTCAATAATAATAACAATGTAAAATTAATGCAAAATATGAAAATTTAACTATACTTTCAGTATTAATTGTCAGATTTCAGAAAGAGTAGAGGCGGTGGAATGTTCCGTTGCCCACCTGACAGTACCTCTCTGGTTTTGATCTCTGCCTATTCATAACCTTAGTTAATAATAATATCCTCTACGATTTATTTTAAGTAGGCAAATCATGTGAAAATTTCAGATTTCCTGAATATAATACTATTAATTTTATGCAACCCAATTATTATAATATTGAGATAATATAAATAAGTAATAATTTTATTTCTTATTCTTTTATAGTGTAGTAGTTGATGACTAGTTGAACTATACATTTATAATAGTATACTACATTTTTTCGGTTATTATAAGTGAATGTATAAGATTTTCAATTTTGAGTATTGTGAATGAACTTCTTCCCTTTAGATTTCGACTCCGTTAAACCCAAAGATTAAATAGTTAAAAAATAATGTGATTGTCGGGTGCAGAAAATCTTAGGAAAAAAAAAGTTTTTGTTGAATATATATAGACTTCAGAAAACAAAATGGGATGTAATTGGTCTGGTGGGCTTGGAGTTTGCCAACTTTTGTTACTGACCATGCAAGTATGCAACGGTCGTCGCTAAGGAAATCATTTCAACTTTTGAATATGCACATTAGCTTTTGTAACCAAAAAAATGTATCTTAGCTTTTAATGCCAAATTGCTAACCAACATAATATAAAAATATTCTGATGATAGCCATTGTGAAGCAAGCGAAGCTTCCACCTTCAAAGGGTGGCAATCACCCATTTAACAACTTTGATGTCTTCCCTTTTTCACCTCCAAATTAAAGGGAAAGTGAGAAGACATTACTAGCAACAAATTCGGTAACACAACCACCAGATTTAGTAAAGTCTACTCTATTAGTCTATACATAGCCACCCCAATCTTAGCAACCAAATGTATTATCACAAATTCCATGTGAAATGTTTTACTCTCCAAAAGCCCTTTTAATTAATTGTGTGTTAACATTTATGCTTTATACAATAATATCAAACTCATAATAAGACTATATAATAGATAATTGCATAATCTACTGATAGATAGAATATTGAAATCTTAATTTCAATCAGTAATCAAGTCGATAATTGAACATTAATTGAATTGATCATTGATAATCGAACTTAATTGAGTTGATAATTTGAGTAACTTGATCCTTTCACATTGCAATTCATTAGTCCCTTTTTAAGCTTAGAAGAACAAATGACTTAATATAGCTGCATATATCCTCAGTCCGAAGAACACTTTGAGGGAGTCTACTACACAGCAAAATCATAGGGTGGAAGATGGGTGTGATTTGAGGATCACGTGGATGCCCTGATCGAACGGACATGCTATCTTAAATAGTAAGCACTTATTAGCCAAGCCAAGGCCCCACCCCATGACGAGGGTGGGGTCTCGTCTAGTCAAGGACCACCGACTCTCTCCACCTTATTCCTACTAAGATGGTACTCGATGATTGGATCAGAGCCGTTTATCTTAGGAGAAAATGACCTCATAGGATTAACTGCCCCTCTAAACCAATGCTGAGCTTTTCATATATCTAACTATGTCCATTTCACATCATCAATGGCTCAACTGATCAAAATGCACCCCTCCACGTAAACAAGCATCTTATAACAATATCTACATTTTCATTTATTTAGAAGCCCAAGTTTGGGCTCTCGTCACCTAAAGTTCACACGACACGGTACATGTTCAAACCTTTGTCTTGGGTCTCGTATAGATCTGGTAATTTCTGATACGACACGTTTGTACGATACGGAATGATATGAGTTTTACCGTGTTTGTATTTGGGTTTAACGTGTTTCGTGTTTAATCGTGTCAGTACGATTAATGGAAAACGTGTTTCCTATCATAACCGTATAAAACACGACTAAAATGATGTGTTACATGGATAACACGTTTAGTTAGTCGTGTTATCTATGTCAACACGTTAACTGCTAAAACGATAACACGTATAGTAAACGTTACTTTATATGTTTGTTTAATATAAAATACCACTTTGACCTTTTGAAAAAAATAAAGAAATCATTAACATTGTGTAATTTTATAAATGTTTTAGGGAGATTTTTGATAATTTTAACATGTTTAAATTATTCGTGTTAAAACGTTTAACTCGTGTTAATCGAGTCGTGTCGTGTTTTCGGTTACACACTTAAAAAATCGTGTTTAGTCGTGTCGTGTACATGACTAATAAACAGCTCTCGTAAATGTTTTTGATACCATGACACGTTTAGTTATTCGTGTCGTGTTCGTGTTTGGCCATATACTCCTAAATTATGTACGTTTATACGACACGAAAACGACACGATTATACGAATTGCCAGGTCTAGTCTCGTAGCTACCTAAAGCTCGCCTGACACCCTCGCATGATAGGGGTTCGAACCTTTACTCTTGATCTCTAGTTCACCTAAAGCTTACTCGATTTGATAGGGTTTCAAACCTTTGTCATGGGTCTCGTAGCTACCTAAAGTTCACCTGACACTCAGCAATCAACATAGGTCATGTTTAGTGCACCGATTCACCGGTCGTTTGGTCGGTGGACCGGTGCACCGGTCAAATGGAGGCTTAAGTGTAATCTCCGTTTCAATCGCTGCTCTAATAATCTCATCTGTACAGTACCTAATTTAATCTGTACAGTTGCTAAACAGTGTCAATCGCACCGCACCGCTCTACTAAACGGAGCCATAGTTAGTAGGATTCGAACCTTTACCCTTGGTCACCAGTCTATCTAAAGCTTACCCGATTTGATAGGGGTTCGAACCTTTGCCCTGTCCTCCTGCAACATCCTATTTAAGATGTAAAATACTATATTTTTATTTATCCCTAAGTAAATGTATGGTAAGGGATGCCATTTTGACACAAATCTTAAAGTTAATGTGATCAATAATATATTGTCATATGTAACAGAAGAGAAGTAAATTAATTAAGTTCTTATGATCTATAAATATGACTTTGATGGTCCTCCCCTGTTTCTACAGTAGTATATAAATAACCTGAAAAGTATAGAGAGCTAGCTATAGCTTTAAATTGCCAAAAGCCTTCTAATTTCCACTGGGATTCTTTTTCTCTCCATATATATCTCTGCTCATCACTCACTGAAACCCAAAAAAAACACCATAAATTTCATAACCCAAAGATGTTAAGCACAAGCCCTGATCTTTCCCAGAAGAACACTCTCCAAATTAAGCAGGATGACAGATTCTTTTCCAGGCTTTTATCAAAGGAAAACTCTGTCGCCAATCCTTCTTTCAGGGTCTACTATGGCGGAGTTCCTCGCTCTGTTCCTTTCATGTGGGAGTCACAGCCTGGAACTCCCAAACATGCATTCTCCGATACATCGCTTCCTCCCCTGACGCCGCCGCCGTCTTACTACTCCAACTCCGGCAGCGCAAAACCCACCAAGAAACACTCGAGATCTGGTCTCTTGCATGCATTGTTCCCTAAGATTATCAGTTTGAAGAAATCTGCTGTGGCTGCATCGCCTTCTTCATCAGCTTTGTCGTCATCATCGTCTTCGTCTTCATCGTTGTCTTCGTCTCTGTTTCTTGCAATGAGCTCTCCTAAAAAGTATTACAAAAGGAACAGGTTTTCATCGTTTGATTCTTCCAGAGTTGATGATGAGGAAGATGCAGCAGTTGAATCTCCAACTTCGACTCTGTGTTTCGCCATTAATGGTAAACGGAGCATTGGAAATAAGCTTCGTGGATGCTATGGCGGCTGGCGAAACGAGAAGCCTTCTTATCCATGGGATCTGGCCAAGACATAGATTTGGTAGCTTTGAGAAATGAGAATCTCTCTCATGTTTGAGTGATTTACTATATCAAATTTGTAATCATAACTAGGTATTTTAATTAGTTCTTGTCTATGGTACTTAAATCAAACTGCCAAATAGGCCCAAAAATGTTGAATGCTATGGTAGTACATCAAATAGTTTGTAATTTTCCCAGATTTCTCTTTTATGTAATCACCAACACCTACTTTCTTCATCTGTTCATTCTTGGTTTTTTCTTAGTACCTTTGTTTCTCCTTTTGTTAATGATTGTACTACAATTACTAGTTGATTAGTAAATGTTTGCATGTACAGAGTAATTTGGCAAATGTTATTGAAGAAGTACTTTTGGCTAAATCTTGCAAAGGCTGAGACCTACCTATGAACCTTAATCAATTACCAATTAATTAGTTCCATTTTAAGGAAACACTTACAAGATGCTTATTATATTAAACTTCTACTCCTGATTATATGCAATAAGTATCCTCATTATCTAGTTTCTCTAGGAGGGAGAGAGCTCCATTTACCCTCATAATCATCAACACCATTATTGGCTTGGCTAGTCAACAACAGCTCTAATAGCTATAGCTAGGCTCATTTCTCTAGCTAGCTTTGATTTTTTACTTTGATGTCTTAAGTAGGGATTTGAGATAAATGTTTATAATTCTCTTTCATCCTACAATCCCATCCTTGGTGATTGCAAAAGATTTATTAATTGGTACATCCCACTCAAGGACGGCTTAATGGTAAATATGAAGGGACCAACATTTAATTACACTCTCCCAAACATATCATCAATGAGAGGAATATATAGTACTGTTTGAAAGGATGCTAAAGATTTTCTTGATTGTTTGAAAAAGCACATAAATTATTATCAATAAGTGGAGCAATGGGTGTGGTTGATTATGCAAGATCTTTGTTGCATCTCTCTCTCCCTCTCTTCCTCACCTTGCATATGACTATTTAATTCATTGAGGAAGGATGGATACAGGTTCCTTTCTTGATATTTAATTCTGGGTTCCTTTTCTCTTTGGAGTTTGGAATCTTTTGCCATTGCCTTCTCCTTGCTATATTTAATTTTTCAGCACAGAAATCTTGTCCCATTTTAGACAAGAGGAAACCTCATGTTGGTTTCTCATTAGTCTCTAAGCACATAAATTTCTCCACCTAACTCCATCCTTTTCATCAATATATGCACATTTCTTATGTAAAAGCATCTATCACCATCCATTGCTTTCCATTCTTTCATTTTTACAGTTAGCCTAAAACAAATATTTCAGGTCCAAAATAGGAGGAAAGCCTAGCTTTTACATATTTATTAGTAAAATTCCACAATAATGAACTTAACCCAATGAATGTTTTAAGGATAATGATGGTTTGCCAAAATTCTAATGTAAAACAATGTAAGAGACATGAATGAAATGTAAAACAAATTATATTGTTGGGAAATTAAAGTGAGAAAACGTAATTGGTCCATCCCTCTATTTATATTATTGACCAACTTTGTGGAAAGCAGTGGGCAAATTAGCCTCTTTTTGTGACTGTATCAAAAGAATTCAGCAAAAGAAAATTAGACTATCTAAAGAGCATTAAAAACAATGGAAAATTGTACTGAAAGATCTCTCTGCATATATATTTACCTTTAATCTTTCATTCAAAGCTAAAAAAGTAAATGAATTAAGTAGGTAAAACAATCAAACACTTATTCTTTACGCTAAATTGTCGGCAGTTTGGAGCTTATAGTGACCTGGGTTTTGGCCACGGCGGATCCATCCATGTGAAGGGTGGGCCATTTTGTGTATGGGATATTTTATGCAGACATAACTGCTTGTTTCTGCTAATACAAATATTCCTGGAAATTTATTTTTGTATGTACTGGGCCAATGGCCATGGGGGTTCATTCAAAGACAAAGCATGTCTTTTTTTCTAGTTATGTTCAATATTGTACTTATCTTCATAAGACGATGAAGCAGCCATTATGATCAATATTGGAACTTTCATTACATTCAAGGTTGCTTCAAGTTAAACTCAGAGAACTCGGCATAATTCAGACAGCAACTCTCTTTTTTGTCTATTTGCTTTTCTTTGAGAAGAAAAAAAAATCAAAAGTGGCTTCAAAGTGAAGATATTTGTGGATTAAAACCTCCCCTCAATCCAAATATAGTATCCAAATATATAAGATAGCATAGATAGAAGTTGTGGCAATTGCAGCAGAAAATATTGAATCAAATCAAAGATGGGATCTTCCATGAACTTTTTGCAATAAAAATTTTGACTGTATATATTTACCTCTTCACAAGAAGGGAGGGGCACCACCCATGTGTTCTTACATCAAAATATTACATTTAGGCTGCAAAAAGTCAAGAAGGAGGCAAGAAATTTCTCTCCCACTTTATATACAGCCAAATGAAGAGTACATGTATATCTACAGCAAAATTCCAGTTTTCGGCAACATATATATGCTACAGACTATGATAAGCAATGTTATATTCGAGGGCCAAATTCATTTCCCTAACTTTTGTGAAGATTGTTTAATTAATCTATGGAATTAAGTATTCATACGGTGGGAGTACGGTAGCTGTGTCAGTATTAACCTTCTATGCTCTCAAGTTACAAAGTACCTTGGCATCCTGATCAGACGCGGTGACTTCATGAATAGCATTTGCTAAATAATCAACATTCTTTGTAGTCACTCCAGCCATGCTGCCACATTTTGTAGTATGGATTAGCTCATAATCGTGTCATATACCGTTACGTAACAGTAGCAATCTTAATATTCAAGTGTAGAAGCAATGTTTATATACCTTATTCGTCCATCATATGTCATGTATATATGAAATTCCTTTGCAAGCCGATCCACCTCATCAGGAGTTAAGCCAGAGAAGCAGAACATTCCAACCTGAAATTTTGCATATTGAAATGAGTTAAAATGTAAATGCGGGTGGCTAACTGTTCAAATGCCTTTCTCCAAAAGTTGTGTTACTTACCTGGTTAGTTATGTGTTGCCAGTCAAGGGATGAACCTAATTTCTCAAGAGAGTCACGTAGAGCAGCTCTCATTCTTTGAACTCGAGTTGCCATGACCTGATAACATGTGGATATTGATTAAAAGGCGCATCAGACCCATGATCTTAATATATGTAACAGAGGAAATCAAATAAAAGAGAAAGTAGAACAGGAAATACAAACTTGGCAAATATACCTTCACTTCTTTGAGCCAAGTGGCCTTAATGTCTGGATCACTCAAGATTTTGGAGACTAATAATATTCCATGAATCGGTGGACTTCCATACATTGTTCTGGCAATCTGCTGCAGCTGGCTCTTGATTGCAACTGCTTGGGTTTTGTCGTCACAGAGAACACTGAAACAATCAATGCCATGTCACTTGTTAGATACAGAAGAGGAATGCAGAATACGCAGTAATCCTTGAAAACAAGCCCTTCTGACAGACAATTCATCACCACATGTATAATTGGTACGCCAATAAACATCGACAGATCCCCTACTTTATTAATTAGCAGATGTGTTCCAGCTTCTCTCTTTATTAATAGTAGTCATATAGTATAGGTTTGCACAGCTTACATGCCTGTAAGCATTAGCAAGTAAGAATCTATATATAGGCTCAACATTGAATACAGAAATGCCTAGTACACCTTATTTCTATTGAGTCCAATCTCAGGATGATTTATTTTGGACCTAATGAGTGATCTCCATATGAAAAGAAAGTGCATTTCAAGCCAATAGTATTCAAAGTATGGCTTGTTGCTCAAAGGCAAACATAAACACACACTCAATTCAAAGTTCAAAGAAGTAAACATGAATAGATCCAACTGTAAACAAAAATGCAGAAATTTGCTGACCTGAGACAACCCACTCGGTGCCCATACAACCCCATGTTCTTTGCAAAAGATTGGGCACAACCTATTAGATGGCCATCTTCAAGGAAAATTCTAATTGCTCTGGCATCCCTCTCTAGATCTCCGCTTGCAAAACCTTGATATGCCATGTCAAAGAAGGGGAAATGATTCTTTACCTAAAAAGTAGTAAAGGCAACAATTTTAAAAAGGTAATAGATATAAAAGAAAAATGTTTCAAAGAAGAGGAAATGATTTCTTTACCTAAAAAGTAGTCAAGGCAACAATTTTAAAGGTAATAGATATAAAAGAAAATTTTTTCAAAGAACATTAATTGTTGCCATTACCTTGAACAAAGATGAGATTTCTTTCCATTGCTCATAACTAGGATCAACCCCAGTAGGGTTATGGGCACAAGGATGAAGTAAGAAGAAAGAACCATCAGGCGCATTCTGCAGGAATCATCAAATCGAATAAAAGCTGTCAATAACTGATTTTAGACAATATATATGCATAGAATCCAAGCTTCCAGCAGCAAAAAAAAATATGTATATGTATACGCATATGTATTATTTTGTTCCAGAGGTTTGGATGAACTACAATCTTTAACTTCATATCTAGACTTGCATTAAGCATTTAACATAGCCTTAACCTCTTTAACATATGCATTTATGTGCTTGCATTTATAAATATGTATGCAGGGCTGCAAATTACTAGCAATATTCTGGAGAAATTACTATCAAAAGAAGAAGTTCTTTGGGTGAGCCCTTTTATAATCATTGTACCTTGACATCATCCATGAGTGCCATAAAGTCTAAACCCTTGGAATCAGGATGGTAGTAGCGAAAGGTTTTCTTTGCAACATGGGCATCTCTCCAAATATTATGGTGACTGGAACAGGAACAAAGTGTGATTCAACAACAGATAGGGGGAACCATGGGAAGGAAGGGACTAAAAGCCATAGTAAACCCTGTTTATAACTTTAAACAACTCAAAAGAAATGAAAGGGGACACAAGAACATACTTGGACCAAGTTGGATCAGGCAAATATATTCTTGAATTGGGGTAAAGTCGTCTCTGGAGCTCAGCAAAGAGATGACAAGCACCAGTTCCGGAGAGAGCCGGAACTCCAGCAAACCTCCCTTCTTTTATAACATCCGAATCTTCTCCATAAACCAATTTTGCACTCTCCTCAACCAATTTCGAGCTAACTGCAGTAGAATTTGACTCCCTGCCGATGCATCACAGAAGGTTAGAACACATATACAGAGACAATGAACTCCTCTATTATCAGCCAAATGGTAGGAAAAGAATTAATACAATGTTAGGATAAAGAACAAGTTTTTAACAACAATCAGCAAGAACATTTCAAAAGTTGGAGCCTTTTAACTATAAAGGTAGAATTTTGAAAGCTGAAGTTTAAGAAAATCAGCAAATTTTCTAACAAAAGAACTGGAATTTTCAAACACTTAAAAGATACTAACTAAACCAACATCTCATTGCCAAAGCAGCTTTCAACCAGACACTGCAGTAAAAAAAATTCAGCAAATTTTGGGTATGTTTCAAATTATTACAGATATACCAATTAAAATTGAGCAGCAGATATCTGATAGCATAGGATAGAACTAAAATTTTACATCCTATCTATCTATCTCTCGAGTGACTGATCACAGAAGACCATCTAATAGAATTAATTGAATATTGGGGGGAAAATGAGACAAATTAAGAAGCATAATGGAGACTGAAACTCACAAGAAATTGGAAGACTCAATCTTTGCTTGGGCTTCCCTAACACATTGAAGCACAATGGGTTTGCCCTCATCATCCCTGTAAGCTCCCTGAAAATCCCCAGAGTTATTCTTACAATGGGTTTCAAGCAATTGTTTGTAATAAAAAAAAGAAAGAAGAAAAAAGATTAATTACCACTCCAAGATTAATTTTGTAAGGACAAGGGTCAGCAAGAAAAGCTTCGGTGACAGAATTGATTGGGTCCTTAGGAGCTGGAGTGACATGGTCCCACCATCGAATGGCCCTGGCTCTGGCCACGGTGGAAGTTGACATTCCTCTTCTCAGATATGATCTCCACATTGATCGAGAATTGGCGAAACGCAGCCGCTTGCTCTGGCTTTGGTTGGTTTCTCTTTTCTGTTGTGTTCAGATAACTGCGAGTTGGGATTATTAAATATAGAAAGATGGTTGAATTTTTGGAAAGAAAATGAAGAGAAAGTGAAAAAACAACGGTCTGGGTGTTGTTCCTCTTCCATGGTTTTATGTTTTGCTTCAAACGAGATGATGGAAGTTTTGTCTTAGGTTTTTCAGTGGGCTTTTTCTGTTTTGTTCGTTGGTTTTGTTTCTCTCTCCCGCTGTTTGGCCAACAGAATAAGTGAGTTGTAAAAGTATACAGACTATTCTTACTAGTTCCTTTTTGACTTCCCTCGTGTTACATAATGCAAGCAAAGTGCCAACGACTTCAGCTATTTTCAGATTTTTAGTTGGATTTTGGATGGTTAACCACTCTATATAGAGTACAGAATGCGAATCAAATTGAATTGGATTATAATTGTTGAAAAAATGGAATTGAAGTTTTACTCTTTAGAAAACAAAATGGAAGTTATGAATTCCACCTCTTGTACCGCTAGTAAAGAGATTAAGGCTTCCTTTGATAACAAATTGCTTCTGATCAGTGAGAATTTAAATTTATAGAGTCATTTTTAAACTTTTTTCCTACTAGTGAATATAAATAAAAACTTCCATACTTTTATGTATCCACATATGACAATTGACCGAAAAATTGATTTACAATTAAGGGAAACAATTAGGAAAAAGCTCAAAAAACAACTTATTTCCATTGCAAAGTGCTCCCAGAGGGGACCTAATAGAGTACGGGTTTTGTCCTCCCCTTTCTCTTGTAATGCACATTAATAAGGAATTTAAAGGAACATATAGTAGTATTTACACAGATCACATGATCGTCGATCCATGAACACGATTTGTGACGGAAGTCACTCGAGTTTAACTCTATCATGGCATGGCCTTATTGAGACTTTTTTCCACAAAGTCAGGTAAAAGAACACATAGGCTCAAAGGATTTGACTCAAACAATTGCTCTATCATTTGCCTAATGAGCTTAGAATGAAGAAAGCATGAAATCTTTTAAGGCACCATATAATTCCTTAGCCTTGGAGTGATCAAATAATTCAAGCGCATGGCAACCTCCTTCTAGAAAACGAGTTACCACATGTAACTCTGCCTCCTCCATCATCTTGACCACCTTAATTTGATGGTCTATCAATTGATCCCCATGACACCCGGCAACGAACACCCTCCATCTGAGCCGTTTAATCTTCTCGAAATCATTAGAACAAGAACCAACCATAGGATTGCAATACTCATGGTCACTGTCAACGCCAATAGGCAAGGACAGTTCCCACATCAAGTGACTAACACATGGAGGAAATCCAGGGGCATCGATTGACCTCAACTCTGATTCGGTCCTTTCGGCCCCACCAAAGAAAGGTTGATGCAATATCAGCCCTTTGATCTTCAATGGCAAAAGATTGTCAACTTGTTCAGCCGCACTTAATCCCACATGATATGCAATGTTCCCACCTGCACTTCCACCCATTAAGAAAACGTTGGAGAAATCAGCATAGTTTCCAACCAATTGTCGTTGCTGGTTTTGATCCAGTACAAGGCTTCCATGGCATCATCGTACGCCGCCGGTAATCGATGCTCGGGAGCCAGTCGGTAGCTAGGTGATACGATGATAACAGAGAGTTCTGTAGCCATCTTGGAACAATTCATGAGACATGGTGTCATCTGGACTGCCGACAATGAACCCTCCGCCATGGAAGTAGACTAAAACCGGCAGCTTTTGTGAGGACTTGGGGAGGAAAATCTGAATCCATGATTTTTTTTTGAGTGGTTGATAGTTATGTCCTTGGAAAGAACAACAATGGAGCTGTCTGAAGATTCTTCTGGCTTGGCTGATGTTGTTCCAAATTTGATATGGCGAGTTAAAGTGCCATCGGAGTTTAGAGTGATTTGAAGGAGTTTGAATGGATCCATGGATGGGATAGTTTCAGTTGCCATTGTAATCAACTTGTTATTGTTTCATATAGATCAATATATTGAATTTGTATATTTTGGGTGATGTTTGGCTTAGAAATAGAATTGCAAGGTGATGGTTTTGAAGTGATGTTTCACCAAAGAAAAAACAAAAGATTTTTGAATGATGAAATAAAACATTAAATTAGATCTAACTAGCAAACTTGCAAACATTAAAATAGTTATTGATTCATGTTGAGGGCAAAATGCTCAACAAGGACGATCGGCTGAGATCGTCTTCTTAAACTTTTAGGACCTTGAGTTTGATGACCTGCACAGGGTAGAAAGCCTCGGGGTGCGGGGATGGAATCCCGCGTTAGCACTCCGACGGTCAAGTCAGTGTCGAATTCTCGAATTAGTGAGAGGATTTTATGAGTTCAAAGTCTAGAGTTTTTGGAATGAATGCAATAAATGAGGGGTTACCCTTTATATAGGCACTGGGGTGCCAGGTGGCATTCGGTACGGATAGGTGCATATAATCCGGGTCGGATACGGGTTTTGGGTCATCCCATCGGGTGCTTAGGAGGCTGACGTTCGTCAGGTCTTCATGGCAAGTGTGGTACTAACAATTCAGATACAAACATATAGGGTGGGTAATTATTATTATCAAGATTATTTTAGTTAGCAACTAGAAGAAAAAAAAAACACTAAGTTGATTACTTTCTTTTATTATGGAAAATTAGATTTTTTTTTGTTCAAATGGAAAATTAGAATATTAAAAAAATGGAGAGGCTACAAGTACTAAAGAACTATATTAAAGAATAGCACTTCATGTACATACAAGGGATATTTTGATGTTTGGATATAAGGATATATTTTTTAAGTGTTTGGAGACATGCAAATTTAAGGTAAAAAAATGTTAGTACTATTATTTAGTACACATTTTTAGTACTTGTAGCTTTTCCTTAAAAAGAAAAATAATAAATTACTCCTGCAAGAAAAGAAAATCTTTTCACCGTGTCCTTAGCCAAACCTTATTATTAATTTTTATATCAATTATCATAGTAAGAATAGTGCCTTGCGATACATGTGATATAATTAAATAAAATTAAATCCTAAAAAAAAAACGGTAAAGTTAATTGCACTACCATATATCACACTAATTTGCTACACTAGTTATATCCAATGGTTGTTATTCAAATCAAACTCATATCCAACGGTTATAAATGATAGTGTACAAGAGTAGTGTGCCTAGGGGTAATACGCATAATCTTATCAAAAGAAAAACTCTGATCCAACTTTTTTTTTGGCATCAAAACTTTGATCCAACTTGAGCTTTAAAATCTCAGGTTTTGCCCGACTTACAATCTTCATTAACGGTACAAAGGTAAACTTATTTTCTTTTTTGGGGGCGAAATCAATGCCTAGAGAGCTTATGGGCTTGGATAGGGGTGTTCAGAACCGACTCGATCCGAATAACCTGACCAATTTTGTCCGTTTTAGGTCTGGCGGGTCGGTCCATTCGGGTAAAGCGGGTTGCTCAGTGCAACCCGACCTAAATGTTGGTTTCTCGGTTGGCTATCAGGCTTGGATATTGAGACCCGAAACCAACCGAGAACCCGACAGACCCATTCTTAATTTGAATAATATATATATATATATATATATATATATATACTAGATATTATCCCCGTGCATTCACGTCGGGTGTTTCGATTTATGATTGGAATTAAGTAATTTCAATTCTAAGAAAAATTTTATTTTATGTAATAGCAATTAAGTTAAATGGAAGGAAATATTGTTAGAATTCTAATATATATTCAAATGATTATTCTACTGAAAAATGGAAAAAGGAAATGGAGTTTTACTTTGATTATAATTCAATGTTCTAAATATTATTTGGAATTTCAAATATATAATAATATATATTGGTTTCCTCTCAACCAATCATCTTTGGACAAATGTCAGCATGAGAAGAGTCAAATACTGAGCATACATCAGTTTGGGGATAACTTTAATAGTAAGGTATAGATATATTAAGTTAAAACGTTTTATCAGAAACGTTGAAACCCTTCTTTTCTTTTCTTACTTTCTCTCTCGACCAAATCTCTCTCGACCAAATCTCTCTCTCCCTTCTTCTTCTTCTTTGATTCGAAATTTCTCTGGCTCCTTGGATTCGGTTCTTCAAAATTCCCCATCCCTCCCAGCCTTTTTCTTTTCTGAAACATATCCCCAATTCGAAAAATTGAAAACCCTAAATCAATTTTGAGTTCAAATTTTCTTTTCTTCTCGTCTGAATTTGATAGCCTTGATCGATTGGTACCATGGTTTTTGGCTTGAAACTGATATGGAGCTTTGAAACTGATATGAGATTGTGAATGTAAGATTGCAGAACAGAGGAATTAGAGGGGTTTTCAAGATTGCAGCAGAGATGGGTGAGATGGATGAGAAGGTGGCCTTGTTTGGTGTTGGCTTGTTTGGTTTTCAATTTTGCATCATCCAAATGATACGCTATCTCTGCATGCTTAATCTTCTCCCTTTTTCTTTTGGTCTTTTGGAGTAAGGAATTCTTGGTGAGGGTGAAAATTGAAATGTGTTAGCTAGATGAATACGAGATCTTTCTATTATGTTTATGCGGATTTTGAATTGTTGTTTTGCTTTGCCTGTTCCACAGGGCTGGACGGGTAGAATTTCTTCTAGGCTATACTCTTTTAGGAGTGATTATTGTTGGTTTTTAGTTTATCTTTTCCGAGCTTTTGAATCCTTCTAGGTCTATGAATGGCTGAACTATTTTGAGTTTCAAAACTGACTAACACAACCCGACTGCACCAAAACTGACAAAGTTGGTTTCCTTCGATTCCTACCAAGGTCGGATCGGTGCTCGGTCCCAAAATATATCTCTCGATTTTGGAGTAGAACCGACCCGATTGGAGCGAAATCGACCCGATGGACACCCCTAGGCTTGGAATTGAAATTACATTTGAGGGAATTTAAAATTAATAAAAAAAATAAAGAGATGGTATATAACAAAAAAAATAAAGAGAATAAGGCTTTACTTTGATAACTTTGATAACAAGTGAAAAAAAAGTTTGATAACAAGATAAGTTATTCCATTTCTAAGACAGATCAAGTCGGCAATCTCTTTGGAGATATACGATTTATTGGATTTTTCCGTACAAATCACATACCAAATAATAAAAAATAAAATAATAACAAATAAAACTTGTAATACACATCTAAGTAATTAAAAGAAACACATATTTATTTCCCCTTTTCCTTTCTCATATTTGGCTTTTGGGCTTTGACTATAGTATCCCCATATCAAATAACTATATATCAATTGACATGATTTGTGGTGGAAGTCACAAATTTAAGTCTTTACATATACTAAGTTTTCTACCCACGCTTCGCCGCGGGTTTTAAATTTTTTATAGAGAGTGTGTAAAATATTTAATAGAATTGACTAAAATACATCAATCATAGTTAATGGAAGTAGCTCGTAACCATTACCTTTGAAAGTATTGTCTCATACTTTTCTATAGAACTTACAATCTTATAATAGCTTTATAAATTTGCATATTTGATATCCAATGATCAATACTTAATCACTAACACTAATCAAATGATAAAACATCTAGAATTAAAAATAGGTTGATCATTAACACCAATCAAATAACCAAACACTCATAATTAATCACTTATAAAATACATTAATCACTTGCCGCACTCACATGGATCCGCCCGATCGATGAAAAAATCATAATAAAAATTACATGATTAACAAAATGAAATTAAGAAAATTAGAATTTCTAAAGGACTAAATAGTATAAAAGTAAAAAGTATGAGAGTCATTTGATAAATAATTAAAAAAAATGTTTGTTGGTTGGGATTGTAAGAAAAATATGAAGGTCATATGATAAATATAATCCAAATAAGAAAATGTTTGTTGATGGAGATGAAACATAAAAATTTCCTCTTGAGCCCTTTATGAAACTCGTCAATTAAATTCAGTTTTCAGGTTCTACGTGAAAGTCATTGATCATGCAATAACCTTTTTAACCGATACTTGAATAATTTCAATCAGACATGTGGACAAAAAATTATACGATATTAAATAGATTGGCAATCGAAACCAAAAAATTTCGGAAGCATTTTTTAGAATCAAAACATTAAAATTGGCTTTTGAGTTCTTCATGAAAGTTGTAGATCATAAACTTACCTTTTAATAGATACTTGAATCACTTTATTCAGACAAATAGGAAACAATACAAAAATAAAAGTCAACGCATTAAATCGTCCAACCTATAATTGTAAAGGATTAAATAGCGTACAGGAGAAAAGTTCAGGGGTCATTTGATAATTACCCAAAAAAATTATGGTTGTTGGCGAAGAAGGGGACCCACCAAGGGTAAATTTTTTGCAAAGTTCCCAAAATGCCCTTAATTGTTTTCTTAAATAACAAAATAACCAAGCATAAAATTACCCAATACCCCTTAGCATTTGTTCTTTATTTGATGAGAAGAGAGGGTTAGAAATTTTTTTTTGTAATTTTGTTGTGAAAGTAATGGAGATTAGAGTATCTCCACCAAAATAATAAGAAGAGGGAACACCAAATTTAACAAGGTTCGGCCAAAATTATGCCTACGTCCTCGGATACTACTAAATAGTAGTATTTCACTATTTCAAGGAAATATTACAAGAGTAATGAGAACAATACTCTAAGTAGCTTGCTTTGTATATTGGAATTGGAATCCATTTTGCTAAGGAGGGGCACCCATATATATAGCCAAATCTACTTCCTCATATTATACATTTCCATGTGGGATGTATCAAATTTGATCTTTTCTTCTAAGAGTCCAAATCAAAGTTGAATACCCGTTTGACAAAAACATATCAAATTTGATCTTTGCTTCTTAAGAGTTCAAATCAAAGTTGAAGACCTCTTTGGAGAAAGAAAGTTGTCAAAAGTATTTGACTATGGATTAGTCTTCAAGACTATAATGTTTTAATGTGGTGTGAATGTCCACATTGTCCATAACACTCCCCATTGGACTGAACACCACTAAAGCACAATACATCATAATTGCTCCCCCTGAATAAAACCAAACTGTCACTTCTGGGACATCTAAATATTTCCACTTCTGGGGAAATTAATCTTGCATCTTGTTAACTCGCCGCATACCAACGCCATAAACAAGTTTCTCGAATGTTAATATTGGCAAAGATTTGGTAAATAAATCTGCAAGATTATTGGTGGAGCAAATCCGTTTGATATCAATTTGTCAACTTTCTTGGAGTTCATGAGTATAGAAAATTTAGGCGAGATGTGCTTGGTCCTATCTCCTTTAATGTATCCTACCCTGACTTGTGCGACACAAGCAACATTGTCTTCACAAATTATAATGGGAGAATTTATAATCGGTCTTAATCCACAAGTCCTTTAGATATGTGCTATAACAAATCTTAACCAAACACACTCTCTTCGGGCCTCATAGAGGGAGATAATCTCAGAGTGGTTGGAAGATATAGCTACTAGTTTTTGCTTAGTAGAACACCAAGAAATGATTGTATCATTATAACGAAACAAACAACCAGTTTGAGAGCGAGCTTTATGCGGATCAGACTGATACTCCGCATTAGCATATTCTACTAAACCAAAATTACTAGTTTTTCTTAGAATTAAAATAATCCCAAAACTATGGTACATCAGAGATGATATAAAATATGCTTAATAATATCTCCAAGTTGGCTAATAACTGAAATATGCCAACAAATTTACCGCAAATGAGATTTTAGGTCTCATTTATTGTGCCAAATACATAAATCCCCCCGATAGCATTAAGGTATGGTACTTCAGGACCAAACATATCCTCATCGGTTTGTTTATGATGAAACAAGTTCATCTGGGGATCAAATGACCTTACAACCACAGGGGTACTTAAAGTATATAATTTGCTTTGTGCTCAAGCTCTAGACCAATGCATAATTTGGTTTTACCCAAATCCTCAAAACTCCATTTCAAATAGTTAGCAGTTTGGGACAACTTTTTAGGAGTTCCAAATTATATTGTCGACATAAACTGCTACTATAGCAAATCCAGTTTACGATTTCTTAATAAACACACATGGGTCGATGGGATCCTTTTTATACTCTTAATCAAGTAAACGCTTAAGCATTGATACCACATGTGCTTGGATTGCTTGAACCCATATAAAGATCTTTTGCAACTTTTGAGAATAATTAGTGGGGAGTGTATGCTACAGGCATTTTAAATCCTTTGAACCATAAGTATGTCATCACAATGTTCATATAACATGTTTCCAACATTATAAGGAAATGAAATTGTATTCATCACAAGTGAATACATTATAATCAGCCCTAGTTCACTAAATGAACCCTTGGGCTACAGGTTGGGTTTTATACCTCACAACCTTATTTCCTCATTCATTTCCAAACAAATACCCATTTTAATCCAACGGGTTTGAGTCCAAAGACATCATTCTTTGGCAAGGAAAGCCAACTTAACCTTGATTGTTTCCTCTCATTTAGGCCAATATTGCCTTTGATAACATTTGGTTATAAACCGAGGTCCATTATCTTCGTTTATAATGTGATGAGCGATTTAGAGAGCGAATACATCATCGATGATTATCTCATTATAATGGAAATTCTAGTATTCCCGGGGTCGGTGACCTTTCCATGGGTTTGTACCACTACAGAGGCAATTTGCTCATGAATTGTGCCTCTTCAGGGGCAATATTATGCAGTATTGTACTCTCTTTATTTTGTGCCATATCAGGGGCAACTTGGTTTCCTCGATAAAGACCAATATGCTCTTCTGGAGCAGATTTTAAATTTCTCCACCTTCTTTTTCGAGGAACTATATCTTTTGATCCCATCGGTTTTCCATGCTTCAGGCATGGTTACTTTGATCCATCATATTCTTCAGGAACATCTATCTTAGCTGAAACATTCACAGCTTAAAAACTGTAACTTTTACAGTCTGATGAAAATAGATTGGGCAAATTGATTGCAATAACTTGCAAATGGATCAAATTTTGCACCTTTCTCATTCATGTATTATTGGGTCTTAATGAGACAGTCTTTTTTCTATGAGAAAACTTCAAGTTTTCATGTCATCCATATTTGGAAGCCTTTGGTCCCAAGTGATTGGTACACAGTCTCATGATAATCCGCGAATCTTGCGGTAAATAAATCACCCGTCAATGGTTCAAATAACCTAAAAATGGATAGTGAATCAAACCCAACATAAATGCCCATACGTTGTTGGGGACCCATTTTAATCATTTACGGTTGTGCTACAGGCACTTGAACAACGCAAACAAGGGTGCAAACATGTGAAATGTCCAACTCATGGCCTAGGACTAATTGAAGGGAGAAATTCTATGACTGAAAGGGCATTGATTTTTAATGGCGTGGAGCTCTACACACATATATTTCTCCTTCAAAGAGACCAAATAAATATCAGACAAATGTTTATTCGTACAACAAGTGCGAGCCCTGTGTTCAGTCATTCCATAGGCTTCTGGCCATTTAAGATTCATAGAGCATAATCTATTGATAAACTTTCATTCTCATGAGAATAATATGTATATGCTCAAAGCCTCAACAAGGGGCATAATAAGTATAGTCATGGCCTCTATAATGGCCCATAGTAATTATTTCCAATATGTTCATGACCTTTGTTATGGCTCATGATTACTAGCCTCTACAACGACCCATAATGTTGGCTTCTATAATAGCCCACAAAAGTTACACATGTAATTAGCATCTCACTTTTCATTAATATTATTAGCAAGGCCTTGCGGAGATGCATCTCAATATCAAGACAAAAAATCGTTGCCATTCACCATAATCTATAAAATAGATGATTCCGGAATCAATGTTATTATGACAACTGCAGGTGTCAAAACTCTATCGATAATTGACAATAATTTTGTACTTGAGAAATAACAAGATTTGCAAGTTTAATCTTTGGAGAACAAGACTTTTGTGTCTTTCAAAGCGTGTCTCCTTATATTCTTGATGATTCTTTATATCATCATCATGCCTGAATGACCGAGGCAATCATGTCAATGTCTGAACACATCAGCGATCAATTTTCAAGGCATACTAGTAACTCTTTTAGGGAAAAATATTCAACCAGTAATATAGGCTTCTAGCCTTTCATAGATGGTCTTTTGGCCCATCTCAAAGTGATACTTTATAAAATCTTTATTTATTTCAGTTGTTGTCTCAAGGTGTTACCCGTTACGGTGTACAACTGAGCAACTTCCTCATTGATTTACTTTTTAATATTGCATCTTCAGGATGCAAAACAGTGCCATAAAACAACTATGTATGGTATATGGCATATACAAAGCCATCTATTATATTGGCATATATGGTGCTGACATTTGCTTGCACAATGTCACACTTGAGAAAAAGTATTTGCTACGTAAAATGGTATGTATCGTAGCACTATCAAGCAAACATGCATTTTATTTTTTCTCAATATTTCCCATTTGCACTAATAGGGGCGGAACTAGAAAATTTTTTCTTGGGGGGCCAAGATAGTTGGGTAAAATAATAAAACTATAATGTAAAATAAAGAAAATTCAATACCATTTCATTTTTTACATAAACATAGTACTATTATTAGAGTGTTTATATGAATCATGAAAGACAAATTATTGTAAGAAGCTAAAAATAAAAAAAGAATTATTTTAAGGAGTTAAAAAGAAAAAGTTCAACGAAATGATAATTTTTACATTAAAAATGATTAAAATGTTGAATGGTAAAAAAGAAAGAAAATTTAATTATTGATTAAATTTAGAAAGAAATATACAAAATCTATATTTTCCATTTTATATTACAAGATTTCTTAAAAAGAATCAAATTAAATTTTTAGGGGACCATATTATGAATATTGCAGTTTTTTCAGTTGAAATGCATATATATGAAAGAATCCTTGGCAATTGGGGGGGGGGGGGCAAATTATAAATTTTCCATTTTTTTTTCATTTGAAGTGCATGTATATAAATGAATCCTTGGATTGGGGAGGGCATGGCCCGTGTTGCCCCCCTTCCAATTCCACTACTGTGCACTAATGTTGACAACTTCAGGTGTCAAATGAATATTTTATCAACAAGATGTTGTCTCAAATATAGAGTAAACAAGAGTACTAAAAATTACACCAGGTAAATTCCCAGGAAAGAATGGAGGAGTCACAAATGATCTCACTTAAAATCCATACTCCTTGGACAGAATTTGCCTAGTGTCATAACGTGCAAATCGCGAGATCTGAGCGCTAGACGCATTTGGAAAGGAGTCGCCACCAATCTTTTTTATCTAGGTGTGATTGGCCACCTAATTTTGATTAACCATTTTAATGTGTTCTTAATGTTGAATTAAGTTCATTAATAATGGTTAACTATTAGTCTTCATCACCAAATTTTGGGTTCGGGAGTTCGATTACGTGTACGGAAGGTATTAGCACCCCTACAACGCCTGTCAAAAAGACAGTACCATTTAACTAAACATTAACCTTTTAGCCTTAATTATTACTTTAAATCCTTTAAATTCATGATTGTCTATTTTACCTCTTCAATTAATATTGTCTTCTATTTCCTCACATTTTGACAAAAATTTGAGACAATTATCCTCAAGAGTATTCAAGATATTTAAAATTTCTTGAAGAGGCTCCGTCGTCGGAATTTAAATTGTTACCCTTATTTTGATATACTTCTTAAATTATTTTACATTGATTAAATGATTGATTACAAAGCTCCAAGGAATTACCACTTGTACATCCCTCGGATCTTTTTATTTATTACTTTGATTACAATTCAATTATTCAATTTATTATTCTTAAAATTTATTATTTTTATATAGTCTCCCACAAATTGGCAAGATTGAAATTAATTTACAATGTTAAAACCATTTTGATTAATTTTTTATTTAATGATTTCCCTACAAATTAGGCAAAATCTAGGAAAATATTCTTTATTGATTATTTTTATAGTTGAACTTTCCATGTTAACAATCTTGTTTAATTTTATTTATTTTATTTCCTTTTTTAATATTTTCTAAATCTCCCACAATATGGCAAGATTTAGAAAATATTCTCTTGAAATTAATTATTAAAATTTTTATCATTATTTTAGATGAAACCCTAATTATGCAAAATCCCCAAATCCCCACAAGATTGGCAGAATTTGACGGATTTACCTAACCTAATCTAATGCATATGATTTTGAAATAGAATTAAAAAAAGGTTTTAGAAAATGATTTTGACGTTCACAGTTTATACTCTTGCGGGCCAGGAGTAAAGTTTTGATGTTTTGAATAAAGGACAAGGCATGAAAACTTTTTTTTAAGTTTTGAATTAAGTTTTGAGATTTGAGATAATTTTGTAACGAAATAAGTGGCAACAAATAATCTGACAATTATATGAACCAAAAACTAATTAAACAAGTAATCCAAAGACCATATTATATGAAGCTAAAGACTAAACAAATAATCCGAAAACAAGCATAGACCAATGACTAAACAAATAGTAAGTGAATAATTCGAAAACACCGATACATGAATCGAAGACCAAACACATATACACATAGCAATAGCAAAAAAAAAGTGCCCAAATAATAACTAGAAATCAAAGCCACATGCCAAAGTATTAAAGGACCGAATCAAATAATCACAACAGCATATGAGCTCATCATGTAAAGCCAAATTTGATTAATATTAGTGTAGCATAAATATTAAACACCAAAGTCATTAACAAACACACAAAAAGAGAAATTACCAATAGAAGCCAATATTCCGCAAAGCCATATGAATCCAACGTTTGCTCCACCACCTTAATATCTTGGCTCTTTTTGCAACTCTGTTTCACCACCCTCTTTCCTTTACGACAAAGTCAAATTCTTTCCTAAGGTTTTTGTAATTTCTTATGCGGCTCAAAAAATAGGTAGCAGCTAGTAATATTTTCTAAAGTGTGT
>AWUE01020561.1:0-26101 GCA_001974825.2 Corchorus olitorius | reverse complement strand
ATTTATTAATATAACCATTTAGTCGAATTATTGAAATTCCTCTTTAAAGGGTAATTTTGTAATTTAATACCTTAAGGACGATATAATAATTTTACTTGTCCAAGGGTAAAATGGTAAACTCACTTCTCAATATATTGGACCCAATTATATTTATATATTTTAAAAATTTCTTTTTTTTATTTCCTTATTTCTCCTTAATTTCCTTACTTATTTTATTTTATTTTCTTTTTCTTTTTCTTTTTCCTCTTCCTTTTCCTTTTCCTTTTTTTTTCTTTTCCTGGCTTGGGCCTGGTGAGGCCCAAGCCTGGCCTGGCCCGCGCGCCTGGGCCACGCACAGGCCCGTGCGCTGGGCCGCGCCAGGCCGGCCCAGCAGTCCCCTTTTTCTCCTTTTTTTCTTCTTTCTTCTTTCTTTCTCCTCCCTCCTTCCTCCGGCACCAGAATCTGGAATTTCCAGATTCCGGCAGCCCCAAAAATTTCAAAATTTTGATCTCTTTTTCATCAATTCTCATCCCAAATTTATTCCAAAATACTCCAATCTTGAACCCACACATTAATCATGCTTCCAATCATCAAATAACACTAAAAGAAAGAGATTCTTACCAAAATGAAGCTATAACTCTTGGTTCTCTTCTTCACTTCCTCTTCAAACTTAATTTCAAACCTCAACCATGGCATTTGCATTTCAAACCTCCGAAAATCACAAATGCAATTACAATCTAATCTTTAGAAACAATTTAAACACAATGAAATCAAAGGAAAACTTTTCTCACCTTGAACTTTGATTACCCTTCAACCAACCATAAAACCTTAACCCAAAACCATGTAATTGAATAATTTGAAGAGAGCTTTTGATCTCCTAACTTGCATGTTAATTTCCATGTAGAATTCTTGAATCATTGAGGGTGAAAATACATTTTGGGTGGAGAGAAGAAATGGGGAAAAATGTTACGGGAAGAAGAAGAGAAGAATTTATATGTTACCAATTATTTTGAGTTGGCAAAATTTCCCTCTAGCCCCTATTAATCTTTAGTTCCCTTTCAATGTAGTCCCAAAGCTTTCCATTTATTTCACTTGCATTCCCAAAGTTAATTTCTTCTTACTTCAAAATATAATTTATAGTACCAAGAGTATTTATATGGTATTACAATCAAACTTATTGAAAAAATTAAAGCATTGAAATTTTTCATTTTCAATGGTTTGAAAATTTTCAATGGTTTGAAAATTTTCAATGGTTTATCAAACAGCTAAGTACTGATAAAAATTGCCATTTAGCCTGAAAATAATTTATTTTGCATTTTTACCCTTATTTTTATAATTACATAACATAATATATTATTTGAGAAAAACATCGGTTTGTAAAAGAAAAGAAAACCAACAATATTATTTAAGATAAAACAACTTTTTAATTTTTTTTATTTTTTATAGAAAAAGTATATAATTATCAAATATAAATATAAATATCATAAATAAAAAAAAAATATGAACATTGGATTTTCAACGTTTTGTGGAAAAAAAAGAAAAGAAAAGCAATGGAAGCCACTGTAGCTTCTCATCCGTATTAATGGAAGAATTAAAAATTTCTTTTTAAAGAATTATGCTAGTAACTTTGATTCGAAAATCATATTTACATGGCTGTTTTATTTTGATTCTCATCCTAAATTTTATTTTGGTTTTCAAGAGGATGGGAGAAGAACAACAAGAAATAATAAAAAAAAAAATCTTCAATGGTTGTTTGAGAATTAAAGAAGTTTAGAAGAGAGTTTTTTTCATCCGGTTTTCATAGATATTTATGAATTGAGATTTCTGAAGATGCCTTGATTAGAAGGAGGAAGAAGATGGTTAAAAAAAAAAGAAATAAAGAAGAGGAAGAAACGTCAATTTTGTAAGGGGGCAATATCGTTTGAAACAATTTTATTTTAAAATGGATTTGGTTTAGCATTTTCAATGATAGGTGATAAGTAGGTTCCCACTTGTTCAATACAACACTTTTTCATTGAAAAAGTTCTATTAAGCTAAATTGAAAATAAATTATCAAACACGTTAAAAACATAAAACCATTAAAAATATAAAAAGAAAGAAAATTTGTAGTGTATTTACAATACCTTTCCATAATTAATAAAAAAGTATAATGACTAAAAAGAACAATAATTAAAAATTTCTTTTACTATAATACGAAGGGTATTTATGAAATTTCCCAATTAAGATTTAGGAGTTTGTAATTTTATATAGTAGTAAGAAGTAAGAATAGTAAGGTAAGTATTTGCCAGAACAATTATCTTTAGTTAATGTTTATTACAGTCATATATGGACATATTGACACCAGTTGTTTTACTCTTCTTGAAAGAATGAAAGTACATTGGAATTCTTCAACTGATGCTTTATATTTGCCTAAGTTTACCGTTTCCTTAACTTTCTGTATATTTCTGCAATTGCTTTCCCTTTTTAGCTTCGGTCTTCTTTGCAGCAATTTTTTTTTTTTTTAACTCTTTTTCAAAGTCATGTGTCTTATACCATTTTTAATTAGTTTGAATTCTAACTTCTATTCAACCTGATTTGCTTAGATGCTTTTAAAAAGAACTTAAGCTTCCTTAGATTTTAGGCTGAAGAAGATGCCAATGAATGCAATATGGAATGCTTTTTTGGGTGCAAAAATACATTACACTGCATTCAGATAGAATAGTTATAGTCTCATGAATTCATCGAATGGATATGATATTTTTTCCTATAAACTTAGATTACAACCTGCTAACTTTATTCGATTAATATAAAGCTTTTTTCGAATAATATTAAGCAGTAGCAACTTTGAAAAGGAATGCCCGTAGCACAACAAGTAAATTACAAATAATCCTCTACTTCTATTTAATGGTAATTAAATTCAATGATTTCCACTGCTAATATCTCTCTCTTATTTGATCCCCTTGATGGAAAAAACAGAATCTGTAGTCATTCTTGGAAGATTAGAAGATATGTTTAATTTATGACTTGCAAGTTGCAACTTCACCGAAGGAATACACAGACCCGCGCAGCAAAGCGCGCGGGCGGGTAAGGAGCTAGTACACTTTAAAGCGAATAGTTGTGAATTGAATACAAATGAATCAATAACAATCAATCAGGCCTATAATCAATTTCTTTCATGTGCCTTATCCTGGAAGAGACACTAATAAATTGGAAGCAAATTTTTTATACACTTCAAAACGAATGATTGTGAAATGAATACAAATGAACCAAAAACAAATCAAATATCAGGCCTATAATCTAATTTCTTCCACGTGCCTTACCATGGAAGAGTTAAGACCTTTTATTCAACAACAAATGCAACAAACTAAAAGAAAGAAAAGAAAAGAAAAAAAATCTGGGTAACTTGGAAATGGACAGCAGGAGGACAACATATTGGCTTCATCATCAGTTTGCCTTCCTGCAATTGACACGAATCTGCCCTTGCTTTCCAGTCAAAGGCTTAATGTTTCCCATCTTAATCATAGACTTAGCAAAATCATCCCAAAAGGCTTTAGGATTTGAGCTGTAAGTCTTGACAAGTTTATCAGTTGAGCCACCATTGAAGAGTGCCTGATCTGAGGTGAGAAGTCCCCTCTGCTTCAGCAAGCTTTGGAAGTATGCAGTGTCAAAGCGTGCGGGGGTTGGGTCAAAAGGAGCCAAGTTAGTGTTTCCTCCTGCGGGTGGGCAAGTTGCTCTACGCTCTTTGGCGAAGGCAGGGTCAATATTTGTTGCATTGTAAATTCTATTTCTAAAGATGGCACATTGTGACAACCCAATGGTGTGGCCACCGGAGAGAGCCACAAGGTCTCTTTCATTCAACCCTTGATTCTTGAAGTTTTCGATCAATGCAGGGAGATCCATGGCTGCAGAAGGAAGTACAGTGTCGGCTAGAGCCCTGTTCGCTGTGGTTGAATCTCTCCTTCCCAAAAGGACCTTCCATGTTGGGCCTCCAAGCTGCAACCATCACAATTTTCATTAGAAACTCAATTAATGATCATAAATTTCTTACAAAGAATATATATGATTTGGGGTTTACCGCAACAACGGAATCTCGAGCTGCAACAGCCAAGATATCTGCACAAGAGACCACAGGGCGTCCACAAACTCTGTCAACTTCGGCCTTAATTTGATCCACCACTTCAAATCCTCTCACGGAGTTGAGATTGCCACGTGCATTTTTCTCAGTTTCAAAGCTTGATGTAGAATCCAGAAGAAGTGAACCATCGCAACCCTGCACGAAACAATCATGGAAGTGCAGACGAAGTAGAGAGGCTCCCATGCGCCGTTCCTTGTGGACAGCGGCCTGCACGACTTTCCTGATGGCAGGCAAATCTTGGGGACAGATTTTGTCATAGAAATTAGGAGTTAAGGAAAGAGCAGTGGTTGCAAGGGCCAACCAGACAAAAGCAAGAAAGAGGAAGCTAGTGCGGGAAGCCATGTTAGAGTTTCCTATCAAATTATGTTTGAGGTTTGTGTTGCGAGTCTTGGGGGTGATTGTTGCCGCTATTTATAGGTAGAGATTGAGATAGGAATCATGTTGTAGTGCATGGATTAATTTGTTGGTTTTGGACTTAGCAAATTATTGGACGGCTTCTTGTAGGAGCTTTTGTTTACCAGCTCAGATAGGAATTAGTTATTGGCCAGTCAGGCAAGCAACAAGGAATATGAGCCTCTATTAATCACGTCATATGTAAGTCTATTGGCTGCCAAGAATATATGTCGTCGAACGAAAATCCTCTGCCCCAATTTTGGTGCCCCACTTGTGCCCCATCCATCAAATAATGACACGTGTCCCTTTTCAATTTTTAATGTTATTCCTTGTTTGCGTAATTAAATTAAATTTTATATTTTCATTCTAAAACCCTATGGGGAATGTATTAAAATTTAGGACTAACCCTTATATATAATTATTTATTGTTAATTTGGGGCTAAACCTGGTGTTTATGTGGGTCCTTATTTTATTTTCTTGTATAAATATTACTTGTTAAAACTTAAAAACAAACAAGGTATATAACACAAGGGACATGTGGCATGATTTGGTGAATAGGGCATGAAGTGGGGTACAAAACTTGGGACAGAGATTTCCATCCTATGTCGTCAATATGGAAGAGATTAAATCTGAAATTTTTAGAGTTCAAAGACTACCCATAAAAAAAATACTACTGATTGGCGCTTACAATTAGCTAGCAGACAAGGCAATTTGGTCACGTTGTTTAATTATAGATGGTTTATGCAAGTTTATCTAGTTTAATAAATGACAAAGCAATTCTTGTGGATTATTATCATGTTAATTATATTACTTACTACTAGTCTTATATAAAGAATAATTAAAAGGCTTAATGGACATCTTGTCCCCATAAACTTGTAAAAAAGTGACAAATTATTAGCTTTTGAATTTCTAAAATTACTAATTGCACGCTCGAATTTATTAAAAAAATAACAAATTAGTCATTTTGTATAGAAACTGGTTTAATTTCCATTAACAATATTTGGACGGAAATTAGCCAGTTTTGGAAATAAATTGGTATGCCTCTAATAAATTTTGTCCAATTTCTGTAAAATTGTTAACGAAATTTAATCAATTTCTATACAAAAGGGCTAATTTGTTATTTTTTATAAGTTTAAACATGCAATTGACAAATTTAAAAATTTAAGTGTTAATTTGTCACTTTTTACAATTTCAGCAGCTAAAATTTTTACACCAATCATTCATATATATACACATCATAAAATTAACTATATAGATCAATTGGGGTTGGTTGAGTTGGTTAAACTTTGGATCTCTGTTTGTAAGATTTGGGGTTCGAGTCGTGCCAACGGTCCTCGTTGGTGGGTAATCCATAAGTATCACTGTAAGCCCTCTCTGAGCCTTGTGGCATTGCCTAACCCTGAATTGGGGCAACCTCCCCTCATTTAAACTTTTAAATATTACTCCCTCTATCCAATAATATAAATCCCTTTCTAGAAGGTTTTTTTTATCCCAATTTATAAGTCCCTTTATCAAACTCAATGCTTATTTATTAATTATTTCCAAAACTATCATTGGTAGTTAAGAGAGTTATGAGGAGAGAGAAGTAGTGAGGAAAAAGATAAGGGTAAAAATAGAAAATAAAGGTAAAAGTACATAAAATTTTGTGTCCTAATTAATTTTCTTAATGTTGTTGATGATATAATTAAAAGAGACTTATATTATGTGACAGAGTGAATACTAGAAAATTAATTATATAGAATTTTCATATATACTCTTGTTGAGCAAGTTGGAAAAAATTTAGTCCTTTATTTGAACAGAATTAAAAGATTGGATATATACCAATTTGAATAAGGATCCAAAAGTGAGGATAAATTTGAACCATCAGGCTTCAACTACTGTATATCATATTTTTGTCCTATTAGTTAGCAAATCCTTGTTTTAATTCATAATAATAACTAATCTACTATGCTATAAGAATATTTCTACAGTCATCTAAAGTCATTAGGCATGTGGTTGGAGGCTTCTTCGTTTTTAGCCGCTGGCGGCTATCCAAGGGCGCAATTTTCTGACCATCTTTTGGCAGCTAGCTAAGTTTTAGCTCTCTGTTCTTTAATTTCTTACTTACTCCACTTTGCTTTGTGTTCCTTTTTGCTCCGATGAGTACTATTTATAAGATTTGACAAGAACATTCTTCTTATAACTACTTAATTTTGTCTGCTGCACATTGGTCATAGCCTCATAGGCTCATCTAACTAGTATAATTAGTGTAACAATATGCAACCTCAAATCTTCCATATGTAAAATTCATATATGCTATTATTTTCTTATTCCTTGTTCATTTTCCCAATACTTTACTATTTCTAATATTTTTGATACACAAAATTAAATAGTAAATTAGGATTGCCACGCGACAACTCCCTCCAAATTCAATTAAATCTATATTTATACTATATTAAAAGCACGATATCTTGTAAAATTTTTGAATTGTTCATTATATCCTTATTTACAAACATATTTCTAAATTGTCATTATATAATCAATATTTTAATCAATATATTAATTATAAAATTAATTAATCTCTAAGAAATTATACCTTATTTTTCAAACATATATAATATTTCAACAATTTCATATAACAATAGAATTTCGTTTTGGGTCTCAATGTGGGGAAAGCTTCATTTTCTAATTCTTTATTATAAATTGATTGGGATTTTGCTGTTTACCCATGCAGAAAACCTATGTTAAAAGTGACTTGAATTAAATGATCTGCCCCGAATTGATGATCCAATCCGAAATATTGGGAGGTCGACCCGATTGGGATTTTCAATGGAATTCTTATTGTTCTATCCTAGTTATATCTAGGGTTTTTTTTTGTAATAGCCGTTGTAACGTTTTTTCTCTGAAAAAAATAAGAATATATCTCTTCCTGCCCGTGGATATAGGTCACCTTGACCGAACCACATAAATCTCTTGTGTTCTTTATTTTTGTTGTTTAATCTTCTGTTTGTGCACAACACTAAACAATGGTATTTACTTGATGATATAAAGCTAAAATACGATTTAGACGATTGAGAAAAGCTTATTTAAAAAAAAAATTAGGATTTTTACATTACTAAATTTAATAATTACACAATCAAGTTATTATTTTTGCTACAATCACACAATAAAAGTTCTAACAAAATGGGGTTTTCTTCAGCTCCTTTTTTAGTTGGGATTGAGGAAAGGCAAAATACGTCAGCCAAAATATAAATTTAGAGGATTTAAAGCTTTTCATCTTTTTCAATAGCACCGCTTTCAATTAATTTCTTTTTGATGATTTTCTCCACAGGCCTTTTACTAGAGGTTGAATGCAGTTGAAAAAGATCTTATGAACCTTAATTTTTTTAAAGAACTTGAAGATTCCTAAATTCAAAGAAAAAACAATATATTATTTTGAACCCTAAATTCAAAAGAAAGGACGAGTTGAATTAAAGATTAAAAATCAATATAAGATTATTGATATTTACTTAGAAGGGCTTATACAATTTTTGCTTTACTCATTAATGAGGGGTCGGTTTTTGTTGATCTGACAATATATGAAAGTTATATTCTAAATATCCCAAAGACTTGGCCCAGCATATCCATTACTTGCATAAATAAGGGGTTAAAATAGAAAGTAGTTCAAAACATAAACACGAACGACAGGAAGGATTAAAGAAAAAGAACAGTTTATGCAGCTTTATTAGTGTATTGTGAACCAGCCGATGTGAGGAAATGGTGGGAAGATTATTTTGAGGCAATGTCTGAAGATTATAAGAGAATGCATGAAAACTAAGTTGAGATACAAATTGCATGCATATTACAAAGCATTGTGTACTACCTTGAAAGCATGGGAAAGAGCATCAACAAGTTTGATTTGCCAGAAATTGATCATCAAAATCTACATATAAGAATTTCCTCACATAAGGAAATTGCATATGAATTTGAACATTGAAACTCCACATGATGATTTGGACGCATCAAAATAACTAAATGAAGACCAAAAAATTGCATACAAGGCTATCTTAGATCGAGTCCAATCAAGAAAGAATGGAGTATTTTTCATGGACGGACCGAGAGGAACGGTCAAAACATTTGTATATCGTGCAATAATGGCCAATTTAAGGTAATAATAGCATATCATCAAAGCATACAAACAATAAAATCAAAATCATATTATTCATTGTACAATATGTTTAGCAGACTAATATTTTTACTAATATGATAGCAGATCAAGAGGTCTTATTGCCGTAGCTACAAAAACTTCCGGGATAATGACATCAATAATTATGTGAGGAGGAAAAATAACACACTTGAGATTTGACATACCACTACAACTAATAGAAACAAGTTGTTTATACCTCAATTTACAATTGAGGGTAAATTGGTCTTCACATGATTTATATCAAGATGAGTGGTCAAGATTTGATTACAAATCCTGAAGAAACTTAATTTCTGCACCACCCTAGTTCTAATTGAATTAGGTAATTCTTGTAATTAATTAATTAAGGCCGAAATTATTAATAAATAATAATAATTTCGAAATTATTATTATTATTTCCATATATGCCGCCCAAAAATAGGTAAGTGGCAGAGAAAATCAATCGGAAGCAGTTTCGTTTGATATTGCTGCCTACTAGGGAGGCAAACAAATAAAAAGGGAAAATTACTTGTCATCTGCCCATGAGATGAAAAATACCTCATGGACATACATAGCAAGGCCCAAGTCGTCTCCCAGTCAGAGGAGAGGCCGCCCTCTGCCCTGCAGAGAGATATTTTTCTTTTCCTGCAGGAAGGAGACTGAGAGTTAAAGTTTGTCAGCAAGAGAAACATCTACACACGTGAGAGAGGCATGAGATTTTTGACCTCACACCTCCTCCATATAGTCGATCAACCATAGTAGAGTAATCGCCTAACCTCCTCCCCTCCCCGGGAGGCGAAATTACAACTTGTATTTTGTTCAATTAAGGACAAAATAGTAAAATTGACCAATTGAAGAGGCTAGAGCTGCGATTTCTACCAAGGGGCATACCTTGATGATCCTTGAGCTATGTAGATCATCTTGGTAAAATTTCACCTTATTCTGACATCGGAGTAAAAACTTATGCCCGATTTTCAGTTAAGGACATTTTGGGGAGTGAAACCAAGTTCACCATGGTAGAGAGCTCGAAATCACTTGAAATTTTTTCCATAGTCTTATGGAAATAATCTAAGCCTACTGGTGAAATTTGGCTTATTTCGAGATCGTTTGCAACTTTTGCATTCTTTTCAGTTAAGGACATGTGGCTTTCTCACCCCGGTTTAAGCCATTTTCTTAATTAATTATTATTTTCATGATTTGAAGAGCTAAATATGGCTAAGTATGAGTAATTTCGTGGCCTTGGTGTTCAAAGTCCAAATCATGATGTCAGGAGGCCACTACTTAGTCAGATTAGTTGATTTCAGCACAAAAGAAGCAACGAAAGCCTGCTGCAGTGTGATAGACAGAAGGAAGATTTTTCATCAAACACCTAGGAGGAAGATTCCCATCTCCCATCCAAGCAATGTGGCACCCTAACATCTATTTTGCCCTCTCCCCAGTAGTTGGAAGCAATCAGAAGAAGAAAGAAGCTTCACAGCACTTTCCTGGAGGCTGTCATCTGCCTAGGAGGAGGATTTTGCCTTTCTCAGCAAGGCAAGCCCATTAAATGCTCAAGCCCATACCGTCCCCTATATAAAAGGAGGCCATTCTCAGGTTTCGAGCAGATATCACTCATCTCAAATTCAGCTCCTGAAGCTACAAACTTGCTCCGTGCAAAAAAAACAAGCTCTGTGCAAAAAAAACAAGCTCCGTGCTTATTTTCTCTCTGGCTCTGCGCCATTTTCCTCTTGTTCATCACGAGTTCTTACTCGTTCTTCATATTTTTCTTGCTTAGATCTTGTCTCAGGACATTCAAACACTCTTTTAGTGTTTTTCTCTTGTTTCAATCTTGTCTCCGGACATAAAAACATTGTACACGTGTTTCTCTTTCAGAAATAACAAATCAAATTGTTATTTTCTTTTTAATTTCAATTGCAATCAAAGCAGATCTCCCAGATCTGATCCAGTTAGAGGAAGGCCCAATTATGAAGAAAAATTGTTTGTGGATCCAATTATTTAAATGCTCCGGTGTGACTTTGATCCAGTCCCCACAATCACTCTGATCTTTTAATCTGCTGCTCCGCGCACCAGATCTAGTTCTTACAACCTCTTTGTCAATTTCAGCAAATTGACTGGCACGCCCTTACGTTGTCATAAAGAATTCTCCGCGAAAACTCTAGCAAGAGATTTTTGGCGCAACATCTCTTTTTGGCACGCCCAGTGGGACACAACAAACAATTTTTGTTCCATCTCTGGCGCCCTCCCCTCTCTCTGTCTCTCTGCATAGCCGGCGATCCCCGGCTCTCCGTCTCCTAGTCTCTCAGCAAGGTGTCCGCCTCACTCAAAGGTCCACACCAACTCACTTCCCTTGACACTTGAAGCAGGACAAGATAGCAGATCTCTCCTCCTCCAATGCCTCCAGGGTATAATTTCGTTACTTTTTTTCGTTTATTTACTTTAAGTTTTTCTTTTCTATACAACACAGCTATGCCACCTAAGAATGGAGATAAGAGGCCTCAAGACTCCTCAAGCCAAAGCCCACACGGCTTTACTGGCATGGAGGAAGAGGACTCTCCTCCTAAGCAGACAGATGCTAAGATGTGGCGAGCTCTCGAAGCCATTGCTCAGTCTCTTGAAAGGTTAAAAAACTCTCAAGATCTCATAGTGCAACAGTTGGCTCAACAAAGAGTCGACTCGCAAGAGAACATCCAACAACTCATCAATAAGATGGAAGTTGGACTCAGGGGGCAAAACCAACAGCTGCCTGGCGCCCTACCTGCGCCACCTCCTCAGCAGGTGATCAACAATGAGGTGAACAACCAACAAGTTCCACCTCCACCTCCTCCTCCTCTAGGAGCTGTCCAACCTGCAGTTCTCCCTCCACCTGTGGCGCCACTTAACCATAATGGTGCCAATCAGGTGAGATTTCCACCCCAAGTGGATGTTGCTGGTAATAACAACTTACCGCCTCCTAGGGAGGGAGCAGTAAATGGTGAGAATGAAGCTGATCTCATCCCAGGACACTAGGAGGCAGCATATCACGCCTCTGACAATGTGGAAGAGGAAATAAACCCAGTTGGTCCTCAAGTTGTTGCCTATGTACCACCTCATGTGAGGAATGTTAATGGCAATGGCGCATGGAATGGTCATCAACGCCATCCTGCTCCACACCATCCACCTCAAGTTGCTGAGGTACAAGGACCAGTCAATCAGAACCACATCAGGGAGATGATTGAAGATATGATTGGCCTAGCCTATAGGAGAGTAGACAGACCATCTTTCCAGAAGCATTATCCTGAGGAGTATGATAGACTCTATCCTCTCCCTCGTGGATACAAAGTCCCTGACTTCACTTGTTTCTGCGGAACTTCAAGTGAGCAGACGACTCTAGAGCACATTGCTCGCTTCACTGTGCAGTGTGGAGAAGCTAACTCCGGCTACCACAAGCTTCGCCTATTTCCTAGCTCTGTCACAGGAGCAGCTTTTACTTGGTACATCAACCTACCACCCAACTCAGTGAGAACCAGGGAGGAGATGGAGAGGTTGTTCCATACACAGTTCTATAAAACTGAACCTGAGGTCTCCATGGCAGACTTGTCACGCCTCTATCAAAAGAAAGGGGAGTCAGCTGAGGAGTACTTAGCTCGCTTCAAGGAGCTAAGGAACAGGTGCCGCACACCTCTCCAGGAGGTAGAGTTCGTGCGCCTAGCTCAAAATGGACTTGACATAGAGCTTCGAAAGAAGTTCGAAGGAGTTGACTTCAGAGATTTCTTCGAGATGTCAACCAAGGTGACAAGATATGAGACTCTCCTACGAGAGGAGAATGAAAGAAGTTCATCTTATGGCACTTACTATCAAGAGCCAAATTTTGAACTTGGAATAGCTGAGGTCAAAGCTGATTGGCCTATTGAGTGTCCATGTCTGATAAAGGCAGGAGTAAGACACCCTCAGACCAGGAGAGGTTTGACGCTATGTACCAGAGACAAGCAGAGAAGAAACCTTATGATGGAAGCAAGACTTATTCATTTGACACCTCAAAAACAAATGAAGTCTTTGACTTTTTATATAAGTCTGGTATGATCAAGCTACCACCTGGACATGTCCTTCCTTCACCTGAGGACATCAAAGGGAGAGAGTACTGCAAGTACCATGACTCCTGGAGGCATCCAACCATCAACTGTACTGTGTTCAAGGACATAGTAAGAGAAGATAGAAAGGGGAATACTAAAGTTCCTTGAGCCTCTCAAGAAGGACATGAGAGTCAACAAGGATCCTTTCCCAACTCCTATACACATGGTTGCATTTATTCTTCCAAAAGATGGACAGCTAACCAGTGGGGATGCAAAGAAAAAGCAGGATTCTCTGCACCACATGTCCTTACAAGGACATGAGAGTGGCGCAGAAAGCAACAAAGAGAGAGATGCCTCCTACCTCCAGGAGGCATCACCTCCACCATAACTCCTGATGATCTTGCTAACGCCTTAGAAGAGGTGATGAACAAGATGGAAGCTATAATCCAAGAGATGATCCAGGAACAAATAACTAAGAATGAGAATGGCTTCAAGCAAGCGCAAGAAGCCATCTCTGTAATAGAAACAACACTCGGGGGGCAAATACAGCAGCAAGTGCCTCCACCCTTGGTCACACTACCTGAGTTACATCCACATCAAGTTGTCATACTCCATCCACACCAAGTAGCGACTCAAGTCTCACCACTTGTAGAAGAAGTTGTTGACAAGGTGATGGCTAACTTTCGAAAGAATGGTCACTTGTCTACTCAAGGAAAGGCAAAAGGTGTGACCATGGTGCAAAAACCCTTGGATTATCAACTTGCTCAGCCATTAACTCCAAGGTCAGTGGCATTGAAACACAAGGCTCCTAGAAGAAAGTTGGAGTTTTCTCCACCTAGGACAAAGAAGCAGGTGGCGCCATCCACTCTAAAGGTGACGCCACCCACCTACTCATCTGCTCCATCTTCATCTAGAGGGGTGCAATTAAAACAAACTCCAACTTCTCATGCACAACCAAAGACGGTCCAGTCAACTTCAAAGGTTCAAAGTGGTGTTTGGCGAAGGATTGAACATCCAAGAATCTTTAGCCAACCTACTAAGCAAAATAAGAAGACTTGGAGAAGGCGAGAACTCCATAAAAGAGCCAAAGCAAGAAATGAAGTGGAGATGAACATGAACTCCATACTCCAGAATTTTACTGCTGGCTCTACCACTTCCGATATGGATGATGGTGATTATGAGTCCACTCCAGTCAAAGTAGATGTTGGTGCCACTTGTCCATCTAGTGATGAGGCCACTTCTACTAGTAACACCACTCACATTACTGATGACAACATAAGTATGGAAAGTGGTGAAGGAGATAGCACAAGTCAATTGTCTCAAGAAGATGACGGACGCTCAGGGGGCAGTGAAGATGGCGCCAAAACCATTGAGGAAGATGATGTCACCATTGACTATACCAGAGGTGATGACTGCGCTGAAAGTGATAAAGACTATTGCTCCGAACATGGTGAAGATCAACTTAATGAGAACAAAGTGGTCGGGAGGCAATTTTCTAACCACTCTGACTTTGAGGAAGTTGACAACTCCATAGAAGCCACCTTCTCCAAGGGGATTGAAGACTCTCCTGAAATAAAAAAAGATACAACAAGTGTGGATGAGGTGCTCAACCGACTTGATGCTTTGTTAGACAAGATCAAATCCGGTTCGAAAATCACGAAGGAAAGTCAAGGTAGAGAAACTTTGGAAGTGCCCAGGAGATGGCAAGCAATGCCCGGGGGGCAAGAAGAATGGTGTTAAGGACATTGTCCTCACCAAGTTCATACAAAGCTTAGTGGACAAAGCCGCCCCAATAGCAAATGCGGCCTATATATATATATATATATATATATAATAAAATTAGCAAGAAATTGTTAATTTGAAGTACTACAAGTTGGTGAAATTATATTTTACCACCTTAAAATTATTTCAAAATTTTTATTTTGGCAAAAATATTAATTTATGGCTGCCAAAATTAATTATGTTAATAATTTAAGAAATTAAAATTAATTTTTGGCCTAAATCAATTAAATAGGCCGAAAACCCTAGGAACCTAATTGCAAGCCACCGAAAATTGCAATTTTTGCAAGCAGGGCCGCAGCTTGCTAGGGTTTTCTTTCCTCATCAAATTAAGTTTTCATGCTCATGAAATCTAACTTAATTATGGGAGGAAAACACCTAATCCTAATCAATTTTGGCTAGATTAAAGATCTAGGCCGAATTTGAACTCAATTTTTTGGCCAATTAAGGCCGAATATTGTAAATTAGGGTTTCTAACCCTAATCGATGAACCCTAGCCCTAATCCTATCAAATTAACATGATTTCATGCCATATAAGTATATGCAGCAACATGTTAATTAAAAGATTTATGGCAAAAATTTAATCCTATGCCGAAAATTACATAATTTTTGCTAGGCTTTTTTGCCAATTTCTTCACTAAATTAATTTGGATCTTAATTCAAATTAGTCCTCTAAATTCCAGCAGCTACAACACCACATAATTATCATCAAAGTCACATCTACATGATCCTTGCCAATGATTTTGGAAGCCTCCAAGAACAAGGAGCCGCGGCTTGAATTACTTGGCATGAGTGATGATTTTTGATGATGATTTTTGTTGAGATCTTGACTCTTGGAAGCCATTGAAGCTTGAAAACTTGCTGAATTTTTCGGTTAAGTATGGTACCAAGAGGAGAGGTCGATGATGCTAAGGAAAAATAAAAGGAGGAATTTCGGCTAAGACCAATTTCCTTATATACAAGCTCAAATCCTTTCCTTTTTAATTCAAGGACTTAAGCTTGGGGGGGCATTGTTTATACCTCAATTTACAATTGAAGGTAAATTGGTCTTCACATGATTTATATCAAGATGAGTGGTCAAGATTTGATTACAAATCCTGAAGAAACTTAGGGGGCGTTTGGTTAGGATCACCACTAGTGATCTAAGATCACTAGTGATGCAAGATCACCGGTGATCAAAGATTACATGGGTTTATGGTGGTAATCCAGATCACCCTTAGAGGGGTGATAAGGGGTAATCCGGATTACCACACCAAACCAAAAAATGTAACCAAACGGGGTGATTTGAGATCACCTGCCAAGATCACCACAGGTGATCAAAGATCACCCCCAACCAAACGCCCCCTTAGTTTTTGCACCACCCTAGTTCTAATTGAATTAGGAAATTCTTGTAATTAATTAATTAAGGCCGAAATTATTATTGTTTCCATATATGCCGCCCAAAAATAGGTAAGTGGCAGAGAAAATCAATCGGAAGCAGTTTCCTTTGATATTGCTGCCTGCTAGGGAGGCAAACAAGTAAAAAGGGAAAATTGCTTGTCATCTGCCCATGAGATGAAAAATACCTCATGGACATACATAGCAAGGCCCAAGTCGTCTCCCAGTCAGAGGAGAGGCCGCCCTCTGCCCTGCAGAGTGATATTTTTCTTTTCCTACAGGAAGAAGGCAGAGAGCTAAAGTTTGTCAGCAAGAGAAGCATCTACACACGTGAGAGAGGCATGAGATTTTCGACCTCACACCTCCTCCATATAGTCGATCAACCATAGTAGAGTAATCGCCTAGCCGCCTCCCCTCCCCGGGAGGCGAAATTACAACTTGTATTTTGTTCAATTAAGGACAAAATAGTAAAATTGACCAATTGAAGAGGCTAGAGCTGCGATTTCTACCAAGGGGCATACCTTGATGATGCTTGAGCTATGTAGATCATCTTGGTAAAATTTCACCTTATTCTGACATCGGAGTAAAAACTTATGCCCGATTTTCAGTTAAGGACATTTTGGGGAGTGAAACCAAGTTCACCATGGTAGAGAGCTCGAAATCACTTGAAATTTTTTCCATAGTCTTATGGAAATAATCTAAGCCTACTGGTGAAATTTTGGCTTATTCCGAGATCGTTTGCAACTTTTGCATTCTTTTCAGTTAAGGACATATGGCTTTCTCACCCCGGTTTAAGCCATTTTCTTAATTAATTATTATTTTCATGATTTGAAGAGCTAAATATGGCTAAGCCTGAGTAATTTCGTGGCCTTGGTGTTCAAAGTCCAAATCATGATGTCAGGAGGCCACTACTTAGTCAGATTAGTTGATTTCAGCACAAAAGAAGCAACGAAAGCCTGCTGCAGTGTGATAGACAGAAGGAAGATTTTTCATCAAACACCCAGGAGGAAGATTCCCATCTCCCATCCAAGCAATGTGGCACCCTAACATCTATTTTGCCCTCTCCCCAGTAGTTGGAAGCAATCAGAAGAAGAAAGAAGGTTCACTGCACCTTCCTGGAGGCTGTCATCTGCCTAAGAGGAGGATTTTGCCTTTCTCAGCAAGGCAAGCCCATTAAATGCTCAAGCCCATACCGTCCCCTATATAAAGGGAGGCCATTCTCAGGTTTCGAGCAGATATCACTCATCTCAAATTCAGCTCCTGAAGCTACAAACTTGCTCCGTGCAAAAAAAAACAAGCTCCGTGCTTATTTTCTCTCTGGCTCTGCGCCATTTTCCTCTTGTTCATCACGAGTTCTTACTCGTTCTTCATATTTTTCTTGCTTAGATCTTGTCTCAGGACATTCAAACACTCTTTTAGTGTTTTTCTCTTGTTTCAATCTTGTCCCCGGACATAAAAACACTGTACACGTGTTTCTCTTTCAGAAATAACAAATCAAATTGTTATTTTCTTTTTAATTTCAATTGCAATCAAAGCAGATCTCTCAGATCTGATCCAGTTAGAGGAAGGCCCAGTTATGAAGAACAATTGTTTGTGTATCCAATGATTTAAATGCTCCGGTGTGACTTTGATTCAGTCCCCACTATCGCTCTGATCTTTTAATCTGCTGCTCCGCGCATCAGATCTAGTTTTTACAACCTCTTTGTCAATTTCAGCAAATTGACTGGCACGCCCTTACGCTGTCATAAAGAATTCTCCGCGAAAACTCTAGCAAGAGATTTTTGGCGCAACACAAGTATTTGTGGAACTTCCAAACAGAGTGCGAAAGCCGAACTATTAAGAAAAGCAAGACTAATCATATTGGATGAAGTATCAATGGCAAAAAAAGTTCGCAATAGAATTGGTGGACAGAACAATGCAAGATAATTGCCAAAAAAAAAAGAAGAACAATGCAAGATATGATGAGCAACAAAGAACCATTTGAGGAAAAGTGGTTGTTTTATTCGGAGATTTTAAACAAGTGCTCCCCGTTGTACCTCGGGCAACAAGGGAACAAACAGTCGATCAAAGTTTGGTTAGATCATACCTTTGGCCAAAAATGGAGATACTGAGATTGAAAAAGAGCATGAGAGCAAGAAGAGATCAAGACTTCGGCAAATTCCTCCTTCGAGTGGGTGATGGAGAACAACCAACAAAAAATGGTGATTTGATACTTTTACCAGATTAGATGATTATAAAGTATGAAAATGATTAAAAGTCAGAAAATGAATTGATTGATGTGATTTTCCCAAATTTGAAAGATTTTTCAACTTCAGTAGAGTATATGACCAACCGTGCGATCTTTGCAACAAGAAATGCGTACGTTGATGGTATAAGTGACAAAATGATAAAAGTATTTCCTGGTAAGAGTTCAACACACAACAGTTTTGATGAAGCAGTAGATGACTCGAAAAAAAATTAGTAAGAAGAATTCTTACATACTCTTCTACCGAATGGTTTGCCACCGCATAGCTTGGTGTTGAAAAAAATTGTCCATTCATACTTCTTAGGAATTTGGATCCATCCAGCAGTTTATACAATGGAACAAGAATGGTCTACAAAAACTTTGGTCATAACGTAATACAAGCAGAGATTGCAATTGGCCAGTATGCTGGAAAGTAGGTTATTCTTCCAAGAATTTCGCTTTCATCTGCTGAAAATGAAGGATATGCATTCCAATTTAAAAGGAAACAATTCCATATCCATCTTTGTTTCTGTTTCGCTATGACCATCAACAAAGCATAAGGACAAACGATACCGAATGTTGGAGTATATTTGCCGCAAAATGTTCTCTCATAGACAACTATATGTAGCACTCTCTCGGGGAATTTCCATGTCTTCAACAAAAGTTTTGGTCAAGTCAGAAAATACAAAAAAGCAAAAGGGAACATATAAAAAAATGTTGTATATAAAGAAGTTCTACTTTCGTAAATATAATTTTTTACTTAAAAAAAACACAATTTCATTATATTAAATAAATTATAGTTGGATACCACAATTTATTAATACTTAATTTTAAATGTCATATGTAGGTTATTAGGAGGATGATCAAACATTTACGAATACAAATGTAATACATTTTACATGAATTTGTTTCAAACAAGAAAATGTGCTTTCAGTGATGGTAAGAGTCGTCACTAGTACAAAATTAAGTCACTATAACTAATAGTTACAAAAATTATGAGTTGTCACCTACCGTCACTAAAAACTCCATCACTAACATAATAGTGACGACTTTTAAATTCGTCACAAGCACCATATGTATCTGTGACGAAATTGTTGACACTAAAACATCTAACGATTGTGACAAAAATATGTCGTCACAATAAGCTAATTCTTTTATGACAAAAATTTCGACAAAAAAAAAGTAATGGTGACCATATAATTTGTCATTAAACTTTTATTTGTTGTGACTATATTATCGACACAGTAATTTTATCTATTAATGACAATTACGTCGACACAAGAAATACTAATAGTGACACTATAAGTTGTCATTAAACTTAATCTATTGTGACGACATTATTGACACTATAATTATTCATAACTGTGACGAAGGGGATGGTCATATTTGATATATGCATTTGTGACCATCAAATTGTCACTAGTTTTTGGTGAAATAATGGTGGTATGCTGTCACAAATGTCAATATTAGTAGTGACAACTATTTTCATACAATTATGCTAGATTAGCTAATTTAAAATGAAATTTATGGTGATACAAAATTGTGGTGGCTTTATAAGTTTTTATAAATGAAAGAAATTTATTACATTACAATATTAAATGAAAGAAATTTATTATATTACAATATAGGCCCTACCCTCCGTCCAAAATTAAGAAAATATTCAAATTACAATAAAAATAAATTTCACTACTTTTTTTTCTAAATCTCAAAAATTATATCTAAAATACATTTATATGAAGATTGGAGAATGGTTGATCTACACATACACATAAGCGGTTCGTCTATCAACGTAAAGCCTGCATCAGGGGCCAAGATGGATAACTTTGAGATTCAATCTTCAGCATGATGAATAAGAACCCACTTCCAAGAACACTCAAAACTTTCCTTGAGCGGATCTAGAGTCTAATAGGGGAAAAAAAGAAAAAAAAAATTGTTAGAAGAAAAGTCAAATACCCAACGAAAATGCATGATCCTTAATCTAAAACACACAAAAAAGATTTACCCATTATCAAGCCGTCAAAGTACCCAATTGTCATGATATAAAATATTAAAATCTATAAAAAAAAATTAAAAAGAACAAGAGGGGAGAGACCGAGAGGGAGATTGACAGAGAGATGACTTGTATATTTACCTTCATTCAAATAAAAGGTTGAAAAAAAGTAGTAAACGGAGAGACATATTTTTGGATTCAAGGGACACTTTTGCTTTTCACGGCTGGTGGTGAAGTTGTGAAGGTGGCTTTTTTTTTTTTTTTTCCTTTTCTGTTTCTAAAAGGGGGCTAGGCTAGGGCTTCACGGCACATACATTTTTTTTAAGAAAAATTGTAACTTTCATTTATGAAAATGAAATTACAAAGATAATACTGATAATTACAATAAATTGAGAAGAATGCTCTTGTCTTAGATCTAGATCTAGGTCTTTCTCCGTGATCAGATGAGTCGTCTTGATGATTATATGGAGTCTCGAACCTTCTTCATAAATCTTTCTCATGTCCACCACTCGATCGCTTTTGCTTCTCGGTGAATCTCCCAAGAAAAAGCTTTCAACAGCGAAAACAAAGTGGCTGATTCGAGGATCATCAACACCCAACCCTTTGATCAGAAAGAAAAACCATTCCGACAAAGCAAACTGTTTTCAATCTATTGCAAACTAAAAACTGGACAAAAGCCAGACTCAGGCTCAACACTAACTGACTCGAAAAAACTGACTCAACAAACTGACTAAAACCCGATAGATCAATAGATCTGGGGACTTTATTCTAAAAGAAAAGTAAAAAAAATCAGGCTCCTCCTCCCCTTGACAAAAGAGTCAGGAGGAGGAGGAGGAAAACAAAATTATGAAAGGAGGAAGCCGAGAGAGAAGAGGGGTGGGGGGGCTTCACGGCACATACATATATATACACATTAGGGTCTATGAGTATTTATTTGATTGAAACTAAAATTTTGAGTTGCCTCCTAAAGTCAATAGGCGGGGAAAATTTTGGTTCACCAAAATTTTAAGCGGCAAAACTCAAATTTCCCATCTTGGCATTCCGCCTGTGACTACTAATTTTTTAATTGGGAAGTTTTTTTTTTTTTTACATAAAGTATTTCACTAATATTTTAGGTGGGGAGCATGGTTTTAAAAACTGACCCGGGGTAGAACCGGGAAGGCCACCAATCGACGGCTCAATCTGTCGGATCAATCGACCCGTCCAGCTGGTTCAACCCCCAACAAAAGAAAAAAAATATTACTGCATTTTCTCAGAAAATATCAGGCTCCATCAAAATATATGATTTTTTTTTGGGTACCGAACAAACTATTAAGACATAAATTAAAAATTAGGGCCAAGAAAAAGAAGTTTTGACTTTGGCCCCTGTCAAAGCCATCTAGTGGGTGCCACTGTTTGAGGAAACTTATCATCTTCATCTCCTTTCTCATATGTTGCACGTCTTCCAGTACTGGTTCTTGTTTCCAATGCACTCTCACTTTCCCTTTTATTGTGTTGAGCCATTTTTTATCCCCTGTTCGAATCCAGACTTCGAAGATGCGAGACTGCAAAAATCTTTGTAGTACAGTTAGAATGATAAAGCAACTTGGCCAAGAGTCCATTTCCTACCTTTATACTTCTTACTATTACTATTGAGTTGCATGCAACATTCATTGCCATCATTGCCATCCCAAACCAATCGTGCCATCAAAATATATGTAACTCATTGATTTTGTGAATTAAGGAAAATACTAAATCTATATATTACCAGTCTTAAGGGGAAGCCTGGAGAGCTCGATAAAAATCATATTTAGCACGATCTGCATCCATACTCTGTATTTTCCCTCGACCAACACCCCAATCACCGCCGAACCCCTATCCTCTGGCCAAGCCGCCACCATTGCCACCACCAGAAACAAAAGTCTCTTCTTATTCAACAGAAGTTGGATGGCGGCCCATCAGATTACTGGTATGAAGATTTTGCCTCTTGGGGATCATAGCGATTTGCCTCATGTTGCTCTCTGAAGATGTTCTTTTGTCGGTGAAGCAGAGAGTGCCAAGGAATTGGGTTTCGATGGGATCTTTTGAGCTGAATCAACGGTGGCCGAGCTCGGATGAATGCATGTTTTCAGGATCGGTGATGATGAACTTCTTAGAAGCTTTTTTTTGTTTCGAAGAAGAGAAGAAGAAGAAGAAGCAAATCTGAAGAAGAAGAACCCTAGCCTTATCTTTGCTTTCACAATCTGCTGCCGTTTTAAATCTTTTGATTTTTCAGTTGTTTTTTTTTTTCATTTTTTGAAATTTTTTTAATAAAAACCGATGAAAAACCCGTTAATTACTGGTTTAATCCGATTCCGAATCGGACGGTTTGAACGGTTTTAAGGCGGTTCAGGCTGACCGCGGTTTGAGGTATATTTGGATCGGATGCCTGTCTGGTATCCGGTTGAACCGATCTGACCGACCGGTCCGATCCGGTTTTAAAAACCATGATGAGGCCCAACTAAATTAAAAAAAAATTTAAATTATTGGCATGGTTGGAAGTTGTTTTAATTATACTCATATATTAAAAGAACTTAGTATATATTATATTATATTATATATAAATATATATATATATATATAGATACTAGTAGTACAGTTTTAAGTAATTTTCTATTACATAATTAGTAAAATCAATAAATCAAATCGTATTATACACATATATATATAAATATTAGTACAAAAGTAATGAAGAAATTAAATGACTACCTTAATTGAAGAACTTCCTTGAGATATTTTTTTAAAGTTTAATAAGTCAAATAATGATTCATATGATGAATATTTCGTTATTAAATATAGAAAAATGTTGTACTAAAAAAATAATAAAAAATGCATACAAGAAATTGTTAATTTTGCTTTACATTCAACCTTTCAAATTTTAAGTATATCGAATTCCAATGTTTTGTTCCTGGTTTAGTTGCATCTAAAAGAGATATGTAATATTATGTCTAATTCCTTAATTTTTTAATTAGTCTTATTCTTTAATTAGAGCTATCCTTGCATTATATACCCAAGTAAAGTTAATAAATTGCCTTTCAAAAAAAAATTAATAAATCCAATTATTAACGAGTCATATGGATAAAGAAAAACATGTGTTGAAAGAGTTTCCCCATTTGGGGTTCAACGTAGCTTGACTATAAACTAATCGTAATCTACCGGATACCAGAGGTTAGTACTAAATCAAATGATTAATCCTTAATTTCAAAATTAACTCGAGGTATTAATATGAACAACTAATTAGAGTTAATCAATTCTATACTTGGACAATGAAGATCACCATTGCCGTAGAGTACCATACCTATAAAATTGAGTCCTATTGATAAGAACCCCAACGACATCAATCAACTAAATATGTTGTGTAAAATTAAGTAATATATGGATGATTATATCTGTCAGTGTAAATTTTAGACTCCACAAGCAGGTTAAAGAGTTGACACATTTCCCGTTTCTTAATTAATTTTGTATTGAAAATTCAAAATTATTTTCTAAAGGACACATGTCAACCATTTAACCCCGTATGTATAGTCTATAAGAAAAATGTTTGAAATTGTTTTCTAATTCGACCATGCTTGTTACCTCGTGTTTTAGGCAAGAATTTTTGAATCTAGGCCCAAAACGAACATAGAAAAATTAAAAAAAAATATCTTTTTTATCTTAAAATTTAGATATATATATATTTAGATATTATAATATTAAAATAATATCTTAAATTATTTAATTTAAATATTAAATTTCTATTAATAATAAAAAATGGACTAATAAAATATTTCATCAATTTAAATTTAATCGGGATGTATTTTAAATATTAAAATTTTATATTAATATTAAATTCAAATTAAATCAACTTTAATAGGAAAAGCTAAATTAAGGCCAACACATCCTTTCGATTGGACTCATTTGGTGATAACTAGTTTCTAGTTACTACTAATAAATTTTTTAGTGACAAAGGATTGCAGTAAAAGGTAAATAATTAAGTGTCAAAAATTATCTTTTTATAGTGACGACAAGTTTTTGTCACAGTTAGTAAATAAGTTTTTGTGACAAACCATTTGTTAGCCACAAACATTTTAAATAGTAGTAAGTAATGACCATAGTGAAAACCCATTATTGTTACAAGATGTTGTCAACATAAGCTTGTTGAATTTATAATGACAACATGTTTTGTCACAAATAGTACATGTTTTTTGTGACAATTTTTTTTGCCATAACAATTTTAAATAGTAGTGATCACAGTGGAAAGTCGTTATTGTGATGAATACCGTCGACATAAATTCATTGGATTTATAGTGACGACATGGTTTGTCATATTTAGTAAATAGTTTTTGTGACCAAATTTTTTCTATCACAATTAATTTAAACAATTGTGACCATAGTGTAAATTTCTTATTGTGATGACTTGTGGCCGACATTATTTTTTTGAATTTTATAGTGACGACAATGTTCATCACAACTAATAAATGTTAAAGTGACAAGCAACTTTTTTGTCACAAGAATTGAAAATAATTGTGACAAAGATATTTTTGTCACAATTACATCTATTCCCGCCAAAATCGTTTTGGCGCCAATTTGGGAAGCTATTAGTGACAATTGTCGGAAGGCTCAAATTTCAGCTAACACTACAAACAAACTGCCATTTAGTAACGGTAGGAAAACCGTTAGTAAAAGCCAAAAATCCGTTGGTTTAGACCTAAAACACCTATACCAACGGCGGAAAGCCCTATTCCGACGATAAATTTGGTGTCAGTACAAGCGGCGTTGGTATAAACTCTGGCCAATAGTTTTGGGCACCGTCGGAATAGACCCTTTACGTGTACTAACGGTTTTTTGGTGTTGCTAGTTTCTCCGCCGTAGGTATATTCCCCATCAAACCTGTTGGCTGTTTATGGCTATACCAACACCCCCTGCTGTTGGTATACATTCTATAGCAACGTAAGCCGTGGGTATATCTCCAATCATACCATTTTTTGGTTTATGGCTATACCAACGCCACCCGCTGTTGGTATAAATTATATAGCAACGTAAGCCATGGGTATATCTCCAATCATACCATTTTTTGGTTTATGGCTATACCAACACCACAGGCCGTTTGTAAACTGTGGGGTCAATATTTATTTTTAATAGAATTTCTTAAATATTGATTATTTTATAAATTGATCTAATTACATATGATAAAATAATAAAACATCATAATGAAAGTGGAAAACATTTACTGTCATTCACATTAAAAATATAATCCAAAACAATTTGTTTTAATCCACACGTTAAAAATGGAATTAAAAACAATTTGTTCTAATCCACTCATGTAACATAACGTAAGTCTAAGACATCATCCGCAAGTTCATGGTGATGGTTCAATATCATCTGCAAAGAAAAACAAGATACATATGAAAACGAGGTAATAAAAGAAAGAACAAAGCAGTGGGAATATTGAACTTAGGAGAATATTGAATTATGAAGAATGTTTGAAAGGAAATGAACAATTATTATGAACAACACACAACCAGATTTGAGATGATGCCCCCTTTGTTAAGAACAGTGGGCCATGAAGAAAAGAAGAAAAATGGAAAAACAAGAAGAAAATAATAAATGCACAAATACATACAGACATGTATAGACAAAAAGTCACAAATACACATCCAAAGTCCCTGAATGAGGTGGAATGAAACATTTGGATCCTGTTGAATCATGCTCAAATGATATTAAATAAAAATGTTTAAGTAGATTCTACAATTCTATTGTAGTTTTATACATGTATAAATTAACACAATCATATATATACACATCATAAAATTAACTATATAGACCAATTGAGGTTGGTTGAGTTGGTTAGACTTTGGATCTCTACTTGTAAGGTTTGGGGTTCGAGTCGTGCCAACGGTCCTCGTTGGTGGGTAATCCATAAGTACTACTGTAAGCCCTCTGTGAGCCTTGTGGCATGCCCTGACCCTGGATTGGGGCAACCTCCCCTCATTAGAACTTTTAAATATTACTCCCTTTGTCCCATAATATAAGTCACTTTCTAGAAGTTTTTTTTGTT
>AWUE01020560.1:0-27931 GCA_001974825.2 Corchorus olitorius | reverse complement strand
AATACTTTACTATTTCTAATATTTTTGATACACAAAATTAAATAGTAAATTAGGATTGCCACGCGACAACTCCCTCCAAATTCAATTAAATCTATATTTATACTATATTAAAAGCACGATATCTTGTAAAATTTTTGAATTGTTCATTATATCCTTATTTACAAACATATTTCTAAATTGTCATTATATAATCAATATTTTAATCAATATATTAATTATAAAATTAATTAATCTCTAAGAAATTATACCTTATTTTTCAAACATATATAATATTTCAACAATTTCATATAACAATAGAATTTCGTTTTGGGTCTCAATGTGGGGAAATCTTCATTTTCTAATTCTTTATTATAAATTGATTGGGATTTTGCTGTTTACCCATGCAGAAAACCTATGTTAAAAGTGACTTGAATTAAATGATCCGATCCGAAATATTGGGAGTTCGACCCGATTGGGATTTTCAATGGAATTCTGTGATGGAAGCGGAAGACACGGATTTTCAATGGAATTCTTATTGATCTATCCTAGTTATATCTAGGGTTTTTTTTTGTAATAGCCATTGTAACGTTTTTTCTCTGAAAAAAATAAGAATATATCTCTTCCTGCCCGTGGATGTAGGTCACCTTGACTGAACCACGTAAATCTCTTGTGTTCTTTATTTTTGCTGTTTAATCTTCTGTTTGTGCACAACACTAAACAATGGTATTTACTTGATGATATAAAGCTAAAATACGATTTAGACGATTGAGAAAAGCTTATTTAAAAAGAAATTAGGATTTTTACATTACTAAATTTAATAATTACACAATCAAGTTATTATTTTTGCTACAATCACACAATAAAAGTTCTAACAAAATGGGGTTTTCTTCAACTCCTTTTTCAGTTGGGATTGAGGAAAGGCAAAATATGATTCAGCCAAAATAGAAATTTAAAGGATTTAAAGCTTTTCATCTTTTTCAATAGCACCGCTTTCAATTAATTTCTTTTTGATGATTTTCTCCACATGCCTTTTACTAGAGGTTGAATGCAGTTGAAAAAGATCTTATGAACCTTAACTTTTTAAAGAACTTGAAGATTCCTAAATTCAAAGAAAAAACAATATATTATATTGAACCCTAAATTCAAAAGAAAGGACGAATTGAATTAAAGATTAAAAATCAATATAAGATTATTGATATTTACTTAGAAAGGCTTATACAATTTTTGCTTTACTCATTAATGAGGGGTCGGTTTTTGTTGATCTGACAATGTATGGAAGTTATATTCTAAACATCCCAAAGACTTGGGCCCAACATATCCATTACCTACATAAATAAGGGGTTAATTAAAAACAATTTGTTTTAATCCACTCATGTAACATAACTTAAGTCTAAGACATCATCCGCAAGTTCATGGTGATGGTTCAATATCATCTGCAAAGAAAAGCAAGATACATATGAAAATGAGGTAATAAAAGAAAGAACAAAGCAGTGGGAATATTGAATTATGAAGAATGTTTGAAAGGGAATGAACAATTATTATGAACAACACACAACCATATTTGAGATGCTGCCCCCTTTATTAAGAACAGTGGGCCATGAAGAAAAGAAGAAAAAATGGAAAAAACAAGAAGAAAATAATAAATGCACAAATACATACAAACATGTATAGACAAAAAGTTACAAATACACATCCAAAGTCCCTGAATGAGGTAGAATGAAACATTTGGATCTTGTTGAATCATGCTCAAATGATATTAAATAAAAATGTTTAAGTAGATTCTACAATTCTATTGTAGTTTTATACATGTATAAATTAACACAATCTCCCCAGGGACTTCCCAAATTAACACATATTTTTTTTTCTATCAAAACAAGTTTGCATGACAAATTAGACTTGCAATCAATGATTCCTAAGCTAAAATTAACATTATCAATCCTGCACATAATAGGCATATTGTGTCACACTTTGACACAATAGACCTACACTCTAGCTCAATCATTCCTAGGCTAAATCTATAACATGCCATTTACAAAACCTCAGCTTTTTATTTTTTCCCCCAAAATTGCAGTGAATAAATTTTCATAAACTACAAAATTTGATTATCAACATGGTGAAATGAGGAGAACAACCACTCTTTCCCATTTTTTGCTCTAACTCTAAATCAACTATAGCAAGACTTAAACTTTCAGAATTGGCAGATTTATTGAACTACCAATTTATTCAATAATAATCAAATGTTGCTACTTCACACAACCAGCAAATGCAAACCAAATAAATAATGAAAACACACAAGTACAAGCGCACACACACCAAATAAAATTTGCAGCCAACAAAACAACTCAAATTCAAGATATAAATCCAATTGAGCAGCCATACCAAGTTCATGATTTCAGACTTTATAACCACCAAATAATCAATCTGAATAATCTAAATATGGCAATATAGTATGGCATTTATAATTACCTTGGTGTTGAGAAGGCTGGTGAGTTGATTCTGAAGATCTATTTTTCCTGATTGGGGAGATTTCTGGAGCACTCGTAGCATCAGGTGCCTACAGAAAATGAATGATAGGCATTTATTTTACTAAGTTTTCTATGCTTAATTTGTATAATTTTAATGCCTATCTTGTTTCATTTCTACCTAATTGCTTTGTTTTTGTCTTATAGGTACTTTTGAAGATGCTAATGATGAAATAGGACAATTCAAAGTGATTTCGTGAAGAATTTGGAGAAGTTTTTAGGAACTTAGGATTTGGAGTTTCTGGTGCTTTCCGAGAGTGGGGAGGCCCTTACCGAACCTGTCAAGCTCCTAGAAACAAATAAAATTCCTGAGGCTACCCGAGAGCGGGGAGGTCCTTGCCGCGCACGGGGAGGCTCTTGACAGAATTCGAATTTTGACAAAGAAATCCTGTTTTCATTGGGCTTTGCTCCTTATTCTCTTTTGGATTATTTCCTACCTTTATTGGGCTGAATGGGTCAAAACTACACTAGTCCTTTTTGTATTTGGATTTATATTATTTTATTATTAATTTCTCCTTAGATGATTAGGAATAGAATTTAGCAGCCCTATATAAAGGGAATTCTAGGCTTAGAAACGGATCTCTCTTTCAATCTCCAATTCTGCTTTTTGGCAGATTGGGTGGCGTAACTCTCTCCTCTTCTTTGGGCAACGTTATCTTCTCAATAAAATTGGCTTTATCTCTTCCTCTCATGTGTTTGGATTTTATTAATTCAATTGATAATTGTGTTTTTATTTCCAATTACATGAGTAGCTAATTTTCTTGTCTCCAATTCCATGCTTAGACTTTTAGGTTGATTTGTGAGATTTATGTTCTTAACCTGATTATTTATCTTGGTATTTTATGATTTCTGATTTGTTCTTTATGTATTTATGATTTCTAATTGATTTGGTGCGCAACTTATTAATTAGGATTGTAAATCTATTGCTAGTTGGAATTCTATACCGTTTGGTTAGATTTCACATGGTAGCAACTAGTGAATGGGAGGGTTATCGAAAGATAGCTGGAACTCACTAGGAAATTATGAATGCGAATTGAATGCTCGCCCGTTTGGGGAGTGTTATTTGTGTAGGCTATAATTCACTATGCTTAATGTTGTTGAACCCTGAATTCTTTGTGCGTTTGCCATAGGGTTAGGACCTCAATTAGGCTAGTTAATAGCGTTCGCTTTAATTAGTATTGTGGTGAATTCATGGATTGATTAGCGTTTGTTGTCAATCTACGCCTTCTATCTTGATGAATATGTTAATATCTTTTGTTTCAATGATCAGATCAACCTGAATAGTCGATGCTTGGGATTGGAGTATTTATTTATCTTGTTGCTTAATTTTATTATTTTCTTGTTTATTTATTTTATTGTTCACATAATTCACAAAACCCCAAAAATTGTTAGTCTTAGGATTAATTAGAGTAAAGTAGTTTACACAACTCTCTGTGGGATCGACCTGAACTTACCCTGTCTATAGGTTAGTTTAGTTATTTATTTTTGGTGGTAAACGACACCCATCAATGAACGAAGCATTTAAATAACAATGAATTTCGAAAATGATCATCAAATACAGTTAACCATTGTACCTCTCCATTAACCACACGTTGAACAACATTCATTATTTCTTCACTTTCATCAGGAAAGTGTTGTTGGAAAGCACCTAGAAGAAGACTAACAGCATTCTTGAGTCCATGAACCTCAGTCCTTAACCCTTCTACCTCTTGATTATGTTGCACTGATTGGGAACATGAAGGACCAGATTTGTTAGATAAACTAGATTTAGCTCCTGAACATCGAACCCGCCCTTTTTTCTCAAGTCCATTCGCTTTGGAATACACATCTTTGTCCCATGAAGCTAGAGAATCATCAGGGGTTTCAGTTCTAATTTGTTTTATGCGGTCCTGAAATGATAAGTATAAGGTTAAAAAAAATACTTCAAACTTCCTACAATTAATTAAAATATCAATCACAAGCATAAACACCCTAAACTTTAATTAAAGAACAGTTTCAATACCAAAACTTCAGCTGCCTTCTCATTGACAATGTTTCCATCTTTACGTGTTCGACTACGAATATAAGCATCAGCACGCGACGGGTGATTTCCATTAGCTTCTTCAGTCTACGAAAGAATTTTGTTGAGTTTATACCACAATAAATCATGCATTATAAATGGTTAATAAAATATTGGCTAAAGGAAATTATTATGTACCATAGTTTGAATCAGTCTTGGAAACGATTTCGTCCCTGCACAATGTGGCTGATCTGATTTTGATCGGTTTTCTCTATTTTTTGCACTTTGGTTCTGTTACAAAAAAATTTCATCAGATTTTGTTATAACAAATTAATTAGATTATTTGCAAGTCATATACCTTTGCTTTATCAGTAAGCCAATGTGCAGCAATGACCAGAAACATATTTTTTTCTACTCGGGAATCGTTAACATCCTGAACCATTTCAGCTGGTGTCTTGTCTTCATCAAAATACTTACTCTTTAGTTCATTCTTCCATGCCCTCCACTTATAACTCATGTCTTCTAATGCCCATGCCTTAATATGTTCCATTTCTTCTTCATCAATGAATTCATCACTTCCTAACTTTTGAAACACAAACGTTTCCTACAAATTGAAAAATAAATAAGTCAAAAATTAGTTCTGTGCATAGATTGTAACTAAACCAATAAACTATTAAGTGAAATAAACCAATATGTTTGATATCTTAATTGTCTTCCACATTTGTTCTTTTTTGTCCATAGGCATTTGAGACCAACTTATATAACTAATGGGTGCGGAATCAGAATTTCTCACAACAGTACCTAAAAATCGAGTTAATTTGCAAGCTGCATCACCAACTGGTAAATGGTGCACATTGACCTTAACCACCACACTGTCCTCCTTATCTAACTCCCAAATTTCAACCATACGAGTGTGACCTCGAACTTTTCTAGGCCTAGTAAGATCCGCATATACAATTCTAAATTACAACCACTATAATAGCTATTAAATCAAACACTTGTAATAACATAGCAGATTAAAAGAGCCCACAACACATGAGATGATGACACACAAGTTTAATCACCTATTAAAAAATAGAAGTATACCAAATAATTGCAAAATCATACCCTGTTCAGTTTCAGGTGCAGTATGTGTATCTGAAGTTATTGGTTCTTACAACTGTTGATGAGACTCTTCTTGTCGAGTTTCTTCTTGTGGAGGCATCGCTTGCGAATTAGGTTGATCTACGGGTCTTGAGTTAGAAGCTTTATTTCTCTTGATGGTAGTGAATCTCTTACGCTTTGTCATTTCAACTCTAATATTTACAGAGATAAACATAGTTAGTATGTCACATTTTGCAATGAGAACAAAAAAAATTAAAATTTTTATATCAAACAATATACAACTAGAGATACATACTAACCTTTAGAATTTCCCCAAAGCAACTACTTTTGAACCTTCTTCTTTGCTGTCCAGAAGCTAAAAAAGTATAAACAGTTTAGTTAAAAGCACTAAAAATACATGATTAGCTACTTTTGTGATGCATTTTTAAGTAATTAAGTGCAATAAAAATACATAAAGTTTTTAAGATTTCACTACAAAGACTTCATTGTAATTAATATAGTCCCAAAACAAAATACAATCAACAATGTTCTACAATCCAAATCAACTTAGAAAACATCATCCTCAGTATGTTCATCAATTGGGTCATCTTGAACATGTTCACTTTCCATCGCTGGTGTGACATCCATCCCACTCACACCTTCACCTCTAACCCAAATTGAAGTACCATTTAGCTCATCAACTTCAGTACCCTGCATTTCAACAGCCCTTTGACTGCTAACAATCGAACCTTCACGATCACCCATATCAAAAGTATCACGAAGTTTTGCATGCTTCACAACTACCCAACCATTATCTCGTTCATCTTTAATGTAAAACACCTTTTTAGCTTGTGAAGCGAAGATAAATGGTTCATCAACTAGATTGCTTCCAGTATGAGTTAGATGCGAGAAATTAACAAGAGTGAAGCCAAATTTGTCTTTCTTGCAGCCTCTATCCGGATCAATCCAATCGCATCTAAAAAGAGCAATCTTACGAAAACCAGGATAAGTTAGTTCCACTATGTCTGTTAAAGCTCCATAGTAGTTAACCTCCCCTTCAATAGGCTGTACATCCTTGGAGCTTGCATAACTTGTCATTTTGGTTGCAACAACAACCCCACTATTTTGAGTCCGTAGCGAACTCTCTCGTGCTTTTGTGTGAAATCTGAACCCATTAGCCATAAAACCAGTATATCTCCTAGGATTTCTAAGTGGACCACGTGCAAGCAATCTAACTTCTTCACTAATGTTTGGGTCTTTTCGCGCATCTAATTTAGCAACCTACATAAAGACCGAGCTATAGTCAGAATAATTATCAAAGAAAGTTCCATATGCTCCTTACATTAAACTTATGTTACACTTACATGATCTCCGAACCAATCAATAAATGTTTCACAATGCAGCTTATGCAAGAAATATGGTTTGCGACGAGGACTGCGCTTCTTCTGTTTCACCAAATCCTTATGTTTCCTAAATCCAACAGAATATCTTAATTTTGTAAAAACGCAGGGAAAAAATCTGCAGCTGCATTGTAACAAAATTCTTAGATCAATTAATAACAGAAAACTTACTGTATATAAGGAGCAACTAAATCAAAATTAAACAGCACATATCTATGTGCTTGAATGAAAGTTTTATCATCAAGCATAACTCAGGACACTCTCTTGCGCTTGGCAACATTGAAACCTTTGTTTTTCTTCCGTCCCAACGGTCTTCCTATAGGCTGAAATAGGGAATCATCTTCATCAACAAAAGGGTTGCTTCCTTCATCATTTCGAATGGGCCGATTAAAACTTGTCTCGACTCCATCCAAGTGAAGTGAACAAAAAGTTAGGCATTCATTTGCCAAGTAACCTTCTGCAATGGAACCTTCTGGACAATCTCTATTACGCACATAACCCTTAAGCGTGAGAAGAAACCTATTTGTAAATTAAAAATGAACTATTATAAGAAAGCACACCATATGGAATTATATTCAAAATGAAATTATATTCAAGATGTATTGTACCTCTCAATTGGATACATCCAGCGATATATGACTGGACCAGCAACTTTGGCTTCATATGCCAAATGAATAACCAGATGGACCATCATCGTGAAAAAAGCTGGAGGAAAAATCTTCTCCCTTTCACAATGAATTATGGCAGCTCGAGACTTTAGTTCTTCAAGGTGACCTTCCTCAACAACTTTGGAACAAATGTCTTGAAAATGGTTCCACAAATCAATCAGAACTGAGCATACATTTTCCGGTAAACACCATCTAATTGCTATAGGAAGAAACTCTTGCATTAACAACTGACTATTATAACTTTTTAACCCTATAATCTTCCTCTGTTTAAGTTGCACACATTGAGAGATATTTGAAGAGTATTAATCTGGAGTTCCCATTTCCTTGAGAACTTTTAAGAAATCATTCTTTTCAGCCACACTCATTTGGTAAGAAGCTTGAGGCAAGTATTTATTGTTGTTGCCAGGTCGAGTTTGTGGATGTAGAACACTCCTTATACCCTTGTCGACGAGGTCAAGACGAGCTTTATAGTTATCTTTCGATTTTCCCTCTTGACCAATCAATGTCCCCAAAACATTATAAAAAATGTTCTTCTCAATATGCATCACATCAAGATTGTGACGCAATAGAAGATGTTTCCAATAAGGTAATGTGAAGAAAATACTTTTCTTTTTCCAAGGTCCATCCACATTCCCGTTAAGTTCTTCCAATTGTTCAAACACTTCATCCCCACATGGTCGTGAATGAGCATTTCTGAAATCTTCAGTCCCGTCAAAAGAATCTTTATCATTCCTAAATCGATGATTAGCTTCCAACCACCTACGATGCCCCATGTAACAACATTTGCCGCTGTGTCGCAACCACTCCGATTCAGTATTAAATTCACAACAAGGGCAAGCACTTGCCCTTCGTACTCCATCTAGACAAATTGCATATGCCGGAAAATCATTAATTGTCCAAAGAAGGGTTGCACGCATTTGAAAGCTGTTGTTTGTGGATGCATCATAAGTATCTACTCCTACTTGCCAAAGTTCTTGCAATTCATCAACTAAAAGCTGGAGGTAGACATCCAAGTTGTTCTTAGGACCTTTTGGACCAGGAATTAGCAAAGACAGTATAAAATTAGGTTGTTTCATGCACAACCATAAAGGTAGATTGTAAGGAATCAAGAGAACATGCCAAGTACTATGAGTTACACTAAGTGTTCTAAAAGGATTAAAACCATCTGAAGCCAACCCCAAGCGAACATTACGAGAATCACAAGCGAAATGAGGATAGAGATTATCAAGGTGTTTCCAACATGGAGAATTTGCAGGATGCCTTTATCGTCCATTCTTGACACGTTCTTCCTCATGCCATCTCATTGAAGGTGCAGTTTTTGGGGACATGAATAGTCGTTGTAATCTAGGAATCAATGGAAACCAACAGAGTATTTTTGCTGATTTTTTCTTCTTCTTCGAAGCATCTTCAGATTGACTTTCCTCATTCATACTCTCTTTCCACCTAGATACACCACATATATGACAAGATTCATCCTTTGCCTTGTCTTTCCAAAATAGCATGCAGTCATTAGGACATGCATCAATTTTTTCATACCCTAAACTCAAGGCAGAAATCATTTTCTTCATCTCTTGGTAAGAGGCTGGACAAGTATTAGCGTCTGGTAGAGTAACTTTCAACATCTTTAACAATGAATCCATAGACTTGTTGGTCCACCCATTGTAACACTTAATATGAAATAAATAAAGAGAAAATGACAGCCTCGTAAAGGTCTTACAGCCCGGATATAGTTCAACTTCACCTTCTCTAAGTAACCTATAAAACTTATCATTATCAATTCTATGGCTATGATATTGCTCAAAAATGTCAGCTCTATCTCCCATGTTTCCAGCATCAACATTCATTTCCCTTTCAACCATTACATCATGCACAAGATTAGTAACTTCATGATCTAACTCCACATCATCCTCAGAAGGCATAACAGTAGAGTTAGGTATCTCTGAATCCTCTCCATGGAACCTCCATATGTGATATCCTTTGCTAAATTCATTCACCATTAAGTGATCGTATGCAGTTTGCCTAGAAACTTTATACAAGTTAACACACTTACAACAAGGACACCTAATCTGCCCATCAGACGATCTTGCTAAAGCAATGTCTAAGAACTGGTTCAATCCATTTATGTATTATGGTCTAGTCTTTGGTCTTACACTAACCCAACTCTTATCGAAATTCATATCTACTAAAAAGGTGGACTTGCCTATTTGATCCAAAATAAATCCCACCTACAAGTTAATGAGGTAGCAAGGTTGAAGAAGGACCCGAAAAATATGATAAAACAATTCATGAAACTATTTGTTAAAACTTAACATTGTTACAAGGATACTTTTCACTTTTAACATACCATGTACACTATTTTTATAAGCTACTCAGATCATAGAAACAATATGTAACATCAAAGCAAGCTTAAATTTGCAGGAAAGTCACAACAGCCCATCAAAATCAGAGCTATCCTAAAAACTAAATTCCACAATGTTTATTTATCAACATAATATTTCAATGAAAATAAAAGGCAGATTACAACAGGGTCAATGAAAACAGATTCTAATAATGGTTAAAAGTGGAAAGAAGTATGTTTACTTACTTGATTAAGAGAATCGAGGAAGGGAACTGTAGATCTTTGGTCAGTTAGCAAGGTAACTACACACAACAGATTATAGTCTATAGCTCCAAAGGACTGGAAAGAAATGGAATAAAATAAGATGAAAATGAAAATACTTCAGATGTGAATCCAAATTGAACTTAGACATGAAAGCAAATAACCATATATGCATATTTGCTTTAATCTTACTAATTGTACTAAATTACTGTATGAACAGTTTTATGGTGTAATAAATACAGATTTAGCCCTTAAAGAAATACATGGAGAGATGACAGGATCCATAATGCTTAACAGGAAAGAACACAAAAAAATGAAAAGCCATAATTGATTTTATTGATTCTTCTATCATGGGAAATCTTACAAACACAAATTATAATCTTATTTTGTATTACACATCACATCAAACCACTCTTCATCAAACAATCATAATCACTAAGGTACATATACCAGAAATGCAAGGTAACGACAAATGCATTATTGGCAAAGATTATTAGCCAAAATTAGGATATATATTCGATACCTTACTAGCTTAGTGAACTTGAGAATCAAGGAAATTGGAATCTGTTAACAAATAGAAATGTTTGTGGCTGAAGCATTCAACCTTTAAAGGCATGGTTTTTAATTTCCATGATCATTTCCATAAAAGGGATTATTGGTGCTAGTTCATGCATGTTTTAGTGTCCAGAATATAGTATGAAAATAGTAAAATTGAACTACTTGAAAGGCAAGCATATCTATATGTGCTGATATATTTTTTACAGAAACTTAGATGAGATATAATATATTGCAAGTATATGTTGTTTTTGCACCTAATGCTTACATAAATTCATGCATAGAAATGGAATTTGGTCACATGTTCTTCATAGGAATTTGTTTGTGCAACCTAAGAGGCAAGAGTTGTTCAAAAAAAAAATAATAATAATCTTTAACTTGAGGAAGTCATATTCGACAATCGGCACATCCTTATAGTCAGACGCATACACCAACAAATGTTAATCATAAATTGTATTCCCAACTTTATGACTTAGATTAATTGTGCCACAACATTTGTAGTAGTAGTACCCAAATAAACAGAGTAAGCTAGCCTCATTTCATCATTAGAATTTCTCAACACTCCTCCACAAACCACAACCAGCGGGTACGGGATATAATAAAGCAATTACTTGATCAAAAAGAAATAAAAACAAAATAATGGGAAAAAGAAAAAACCCTTTGAATGGTGTACTGTGTACAGGTAGGGTGTAGTGAAGGTGGAAGTGAGATTACAAAGATTGATGGGAAAGGTAAAATATTACTACAACATTCTCAGTGTAAAAAGCTAAAATATACTATCTATAATTTTAGACTTTTTGTACAAAAAAGGTGGGGGAACAAAAAAGGTGGGGGATTTGGATTGTTTTCACCAAAAAAAGAAGGAAAGATTTCCGAGGATTAAGATTAAGATATGAGGAGAGTGTGCAGTGGTGGTGTGCTGGTGTGGGTCATTGGTGTGAAGTATGATTCCATTGTCCTATAATTAATTTGTCATTTATTATACAAAATAAAATAATATGTGCAAACTATATACTATTTAGGTGACAGATAGATTAGACTTTAGAGACAGTGCATGCACGACCAACAACTTCAAATTTTAAATTTTAAACAAAAGCCATCCCCATTCAAATTACCAAATTACTCAATAGGCAATTAACAAATGCATCTGCATCATCATTATCATTATCAGTGTCATATATATACTACTCTCAATGGAAGGAAACTTGGGCAAAGTCTAGTCAAATAACAAATGGAACCTTTCCTTATAAATACATATTAAGCTTGAAGGCTTATAATGCATATTGGAGAATACAGGGGTAACTCAACTCAAACAGATACAAAACAAATTAGAACCCAGCAACATAAAAAGAGAGCCCAAAGCAGAACAAAACTAACCAGAACTGACACCCAGCTAATCTCTTACCACCTCCAATTGGAGTAAGTAAGAAAATTTTGCAATCAAGATGATTATTACAACAACCATGACTAATCAATTATTAAAGGAAAACAGGGAATTAGAGTTCATCAGGCCTGTTACCAAACCCAATATTCAATCTTATTTGGTGGGAAAAAGTTTAAATAATGGATGGAATAAAACTCTTCTAATTCTATGATTCGTAGTTTAAACAGAGAACCATACAAATTTTCCTTTCTTTTTATGGAAGATAGCAATGTACAAGGAAGCATATACTTTGTCAGAAAGAGTTTCATGTCTAAAAAGTTTCATTTCTTAAAATTAGGAAGCATCAACAACCATCTCATTAATTACTTTGATGTTAATCTAAAGCTTACGAATAATCATATATATCAAAATCAAATACTGCAATATTATACTACATTCCAGAATGTATTGACTAAAATATGGGGAGAAGGAGGGACCTTTTATTTTCTTTTTTCTCCTTCGTTCTTTCAAGCTCGTCTTCAATCTTCAGATGTCATGCTTTTTATCGGGTTGTTGTCACTGCAAATCCAACAAAATCAGAGATTTTTATGATTTGATGATAGCAATAAAATTAAAACAGTAAAAAGGAAACTATAAAAAGAACACAAAAAAGAGTTTACAACACAGCAACCAAAATCAGATTCTGTATGGTGGTGAAGAATGGGATTTTGGTTACAATGGCGGTAGTTGGCCGGCAATTTGTAGTCTCAAACGCGGAAAAGAAGATGAAAAGAAATATAAGAAATTAGATCTGACCTTTTGGAAGCTGTTGGGAAGAATCAGGTGGGTAGAGGCTTAATCGATGAACACGAACATCTCAGGAAGAATCAGGTGGAAAACGGGAAGATTGATGAAAAGAGGAGCAAACGAACCCTAAGGAGCTAAAGCCCTTGAAGAGAAGCTTCTAAAATCTGAAGTAATCGATGAATGCGAGGTTTTTCGAGCAAAAGAACCCTAAGCAAAAGACTGATTTTTGTTTTCTTAAAAATCCCCAATTTTTTTCGAGGGAGACAACGAGATTTTTTTTTTCTATTTACCTTCCTTTTGACAAATTTTAGTAAAAGTAATACTCCTATACCAACGGTTATAAAAAGTGGGTGTGGGTATATATATTTCCTATACCTACAGTAGATAAATTAAGCGTTGGTATTTTTTTAGCACCTAAAATTTAATTTGGTAAAAATTGACTCCCGCCACAAATAAAATCTGGCGGTATTTTTTTTTTTTTTTGCAAATATCAACTTATCAATTTTTTGCTTTTGGTCTATAGCTACGTACGTCATTCTTGGCGTTGGTATATTACAGAGCAATACCCACGCTTAATAGAGCGCTGTTTGAATAGCCCTAATCTATACCAATAGATGACCTGAGCGTTGGTATATGTCTTATATATACTGATGGCAGTAAAAATCCGTTAGTATCTCTATACCAACGACAAATGACCGTAGGTATAAGTGTCCGTTGGTAAATGGCATTTTGTTTGTAGTGTGACAAAGTATTTTTCGCCACTACTACATATTATTAGTGACAACTTAATTGTGACTGACCTTTACTCGTCACAGTTACCATGATAATAGTGACAAAACAGTAAGTCGTCACAATTTATTACAACAATTGTGTCGAATTAATTTTGTCACAAAAACCATATTATTTGTGACGAAATAGTTGAGTGTCACAAAGATAGTGTCACTATATGTCATGATTCTTGTAATGTATTTTGATAATATACTATGTTTTCATTTCTAATTAATATTCATTATTATTTAAAAATTTATTCTAATTTAATATTTGTTATTTCTTATTATTTTTAAGTATTTAATAGTATATTTTGTCACACGCGTTGTGCTACGTGCAACGTACGTGAAGATGAAAACTAGTACTACTAAAATGTATATGAGTTATACCATTAAACCTATAGAATATATAAGTAATGCAAATTAAGAAAATTAAAATACATATACATTAGAATCATTATTTAGGCTAAACCGTAGTAAAAAAAATTACAGGTGAAATTACAGCACGCCCGACGCACGAGCTCGGGCTAACCCACTTCTATATTATTTTTCTAACTTTCTTGATTATATAGTACTATTTCTTTTGAAATCTAAAGTGATGAATGATGATGATATTGATTATTCCTTTGTGTTTACTTTGTTTTGTTGGAGAATCGACATAACATATCATCAATGAGTTAAACATACATGAAGTAAACTGTTTAAGAAACTCCATACATAGGAAGAGGGGGGGAGTCAAGTACCTGGATCCAAGATCACGATATTCGGTTTGATGGTAATATCCCGATGGTCCAGAGGAGAGAAAACACCAAAGCAAACAAACTCGATTCTTTCAGGAGCTTAACCTAATTTTGCATGAGTAATACACATAACGCACACTCAGAACTAAAATTTTAACAAACATAATATACATGCATAATACACATAATGCATACTCAGAAGTCAGAACCCCAATTTTGCATACAATTCATCATATCATACCATACATAATATCCAAACTCAAAATGTCCATACATAAACAAACTCATAATAACTTCTTACTTATAATATAATAAAACTACCACACGACTCCGGATACCTGACTCACATCAGACCGAGATATACAAGTGCCTAGGCTCCATCATCTATCAAGATCCCGAGTGAGCTTCGTGTGGCCCACACCATCATCCTGTTATATTCCCGGATCCCATATTCCCTCTTAAAACCCTACAAGAAAACAAATCAAAATACCCTAAGTTGAGTTGTAGGCCCAAATAATAATAATAAAAACTTAAAGATATGTTTGGAGGACCCCACCAAGCTGTGGATTGGGGAACTAAGAAATTTGTTGCCCTCCTTCTATTAAGCAAGAAAAGACTAATAAGAGGATATGAATAAGTCAATAGTACTACTTTCTTCTGGCAATGAATTCAGTACTACTACTAAGGGATTCGTTGCCTACCTTCTATGAAGAAAGAAAAGACTAATAAGAGGATATGAATAAGTCAATACAAGTAGGTAAGACAAAAAATCACAATTTAAACATAAAATTACCCTATATATTCTTTCCAACTCATCCCATTCCTCATGCTGTGAAAGGTTTTCTCGTCCATAAAAAGATGACATGATTTCTTCTGACAAATGAGTTCATTTTCAGATTTTCTTCTACTCAAGACAATAGTAAAAAGAAAAAAAGATAAGAGGAGCATGAGACTATATAAGAATACACTGCTAAGAGAAAGATTAAGAGAATCAATAACCTATATAGGCACCCGTGACCCACTATAAAATATAAAGTCTAAAGGCATTATTTTCTATAAAAAAATAGAATCAAATCAAAAGGTGGAAGAAAAGGAGTGACCAAAGAGAGGTTGAGAGAATAGGGAACTATAGGTTGAGAGAAGCAACGAGAAATGTTAAGAGAAGAACAACCGAAAAAGAGTGATGGGTGCGAAAATAAAACCTATAGGCCTTTATATAATTGCAAAAGCCCTATAGACACCCGTGACCCACTATGAAATATAAAGCCTAAAGGCATTATTTTCTAAAAAATATATAATAAAAAACAAAATCTACGTTCATAGCGTCTATAATAATAAGAGTTAAAAGATTCTCTTGTGATGATTTATTATTTTGATATATCTAAAACTCTAAAAAGTTGAGTGTTTTCAAAAGTAGCTTAGCTTCAAACTGGTAGGAAGTCAGGGGTTTGTCAGCTTTGAAATTATGGTTTTCAGAGGTTGACGTGACTTATGATTGTTGTATACTTGTCTAAATTATTTAGGGTTATTTCTGATGCTGATGAGATAGGTGCTGCGTTTATGGATCGTATGGAGCGTTAGAAGTCCGTTTGAAAGTGCGTGTAACGTTTTGGATTTTGGGCCTGAAGTTCCTGCAGGTGTGCCAACTTCAAAAGGCCATAACTTTCAAACGGTAAGGAGTTACAAGGCCTGTAATACCTTCGGAAAGGGTTTTGAGTCGACTCCGCCGTGATAAACCGCGTTGTCTTTCAAGTCTTCATTTAGGGCCTAAAAAGACTGTTGCATTTTTCTGTCGCCAGTTTTAGTTTTTATCGCTTTGTTGTTTTGGGAAGTTTTGGGCTTTCTTGATTTTTCATTATTTTTGGTTATTTCCTTAGACTATTTAAAGGTTGTAAACCCTAAATTTGAGGTAGTCAATCTTTTCAACAATTTTATTCAATTTATCTTCTCTGTGTTTTCTCTGAGTTTATCTGTGTTTCTGAATTGAACACGTTCCGCTGTGTCAATTTCTTTCTCTGGGTTGAAATTGGACATATATCTGGACATTTTTTTCTCAATTTAAAATGGGACAAGGTGGTTTTGGCCTTTAGGAAGTTGTTTTCCCTATCCACCTTAGTGTAATTAGGAATTAAACTTTAGATTGATTTTATGATACTATTAGAAATCTATGTCTTCCGTGAGTGATACTAGTTGGCTTTGCAATGATACTAGATGTCTTTTTATTGGTTTTGCTATTTTATTTCATTGTTTGCTTCTTAACCGGGGTCCAATACATTCAAACATATAGAAAGTTAATTTTTTGTGCAATGCAACTTTTGTTATTTTGATCTTTACAGATTTTAGGAGCTTACCTTGAAGAAGTTAAAGTCAGAGATCCAACGTTCCTTCCAATTTGTATATAATATAGAGACTTTGATGTATATGAATTAGATTGATTGTATGTATGACTATTATTTGTAACAAGTATTATATATTTGAAATGTATGGTATTATGGATTTTAATAAATAATTATTCATAAATAAATATTATTATAAAATTATTTACAATTTGGGACTAGCAATAGGACAAAGGTTGCGACGAACACCATGTCATTTAGAATCATTTGCGACGTCAATATCTTCTAATTGTGACGAACATAGTATCTATCCGGGACAAAGAGCGAAAAACGCTAGAAACAATTGCGACATACATAACAATCACATGCGACGAGCAGATTCGTCGTGCCCAACCCCCTATCTGCGACGTCTTGATCGTCAACTGCGACTGTAAAAAGATAGTCGCAAAAAAATTTGTATCTGCGACGAACGTGTCGTAATTGAGCATTAGCGACACATTCTGATATGACCAAGGTCGCGACGTGCACTTTTCGTCCCAAATAGCCATCTACGACGTGTTTTGCCCTTTCTGCGACATATACTGTATGTCGCGAAAGGCATAGATTTCTAGTAGTGTGATGGCATATTAATGTGATGCTAAAGTTGGCTTAATATACCAACAAGTGGTTGTTTCAAGTGGTTTGGCAGTTGTTCCCCTTAAGTAAGGTCTCAGGTTCAAGTCTTGTGAATGGAGAAAACCATTATTGGGAGAGTTTTACCCCCATAGTGGGTCAATCCGGCTCGAACAAGATTAACTAGTAAATATACAAAAAAAAAGTAAGCTTAATATCTACTCCTTTTCAATTGGGCCCACACCCCAATGTTTTGTGCTCCTTTTCAATTGGGCTCAGACCCCGATGTGATGGATTTGTTAAGTCTAAATTTGAAATGTTACTGTTGGTAACTTCTGTAAATGAGACCCTTATAGATGGACGATTAAAAGGATTCTCACTTCTGTTTATCATGGTTTTTGAAACTGGACCGGCACTAGAACCGGTGATGGTTTCGGTCGACGGTTTGACCGTTCCGACCGGTTCAACCACCGGTCCGGTCTGATAAGGCATTTTATGGAAATTGTTGACATTTTACCTTTTAAATATTATATAAGTTATGTACATGTCACATAAAAGCATTTGGTGCAGTGGCTTAACCGTGTTTTTTGCTACCTACAAGGTTGTGGGTTCAAAACTCACCACCTTCAAAAAATGTTCCAAATTTTCTCAACTATCAAACCGGTTTTATTCGGTCAGAATCCGGTCCAACCGGTTATTGACCATGTTGACTAACCGCGATTCCCACACCTTTAAGGACCGGATATGCCAGCGGCCCGATTAAACCGGTCCGACCGATCGGTCCGGTCTGGTTTTGAAAACAATGCTGTTTATTCTATACATAATTAGGGATGTTCTTTCTCCCGCTAGATTTAGAATGAAAAATCTATACTAATTAGACTAAGTTACAAACTACTCCTATTCCTATCCTATGAGCTACGCCATAAGTAGTTGAAAATAAATTATGTTGATTTGTGATGTGTCACAGATTTTCACGAATTTATTCTCCTTATATAGCCTTGAGATATCTCACGTTTCCGCCTCTCGAGCAACCGCTCGAATGAGGGTCATGGACTAGTTCCATGATCGGTTTTCCACCTTCTCTTGACTGAACTTCTTTTTCGTCAGAAGTCAGTTTCACATTGCATTCAATTTGAATTTCCTCCAAGCGTCGAGTTGAAATGGGTTTAAGTTTCTTAACCCCATGGAGCGAGTCCAATTAGCTAATTTGGTCCGCTTGTGGCCAATTTGGCCTTAATAGCAACCCGACCCAATTGGACCTATTTAAAATTCGGGTCTAACATTCACTTCTATATTTAATTCTTCAATGATATTAATGTTTTAATTTTTGTGTTTAGATATGCATGCATTGACAATTTTTTAGAATTATTCTTTTTGCCCCGCATGGCACTGCTCCCGTCGTTTTTTTTTATTAAATTTAATCCTAATTTCACTAAGTTTAGCCCTAAATTAAAATTTTGTTGTTAGTTTAAAGGTAAATTCCATAATTAATAACTTATTGTTATAGTATATTTTTTAGAAATAAAATATATGACTTAGTTTAGCCCAAATTAAAATTAAAATTTTACTTTTTATTTTTTATATATGGTGGAAAGAAAAACATACTAGAAAATAAAGACAATTAAATGGCCCTAGGCCAGACTTGGCTCATGGCATCGGCTAGGAGAAGCGATGAAATCCCTTGTGGTGGAGTATCAAAAATATGTAACCCCAAAGCTAGGTGATCAAAATGAGTGGCCATCCAATCCGCACAGGTGTTAGCTTCTCGATAAATATGTTTGATAGAGCACCGCCATGGTCTTGCAAGGAGTTTCTGGATTGCATCCAAAAGTTTGGAGTGAGGCCCTGATGTAGTATGAAGAGACTTGATCTTTACAACTGCCGAGAGTGAATCCGTTTCCAGCTCAACTTCTTTGAAACCTTTATTCCAACATAGTAACAAACCATAATAAATCCCCCATAATTCAGCCATCATTGTGGAAGAGAAACCGACATAATAGGTGAAGCCACCTAACCATTTCCCATGCCTATCCCTCACAACACAACCAGCAGCTGCTATACCAGGGTAACCTCGAGCACTTCCATCAACATTGACTTTGACAGAAGAACCCAAAGGTGGAAGCCAACCGACTAGGATTTCATGTTTTAACCTGCAGTCAAACTTACAAAGAATATCAACTGCTTCCTTGGCACGAGTTAGAATAATTTGTTTACTATTGAGAGGCCAAGAGAAAGTAGAATCATGGAGCAAACAATTCCTCCAGTACCAAATGTACCAAATGGAGAACATGAAAATCACTCTCCAAGCAATGTCCGGAAGCAGCTCGCTACTTTGGCAATTTGAAAATATCCAACTATGCAAATCCAAAGTGAAGAAGTCTCTTTGCGATAGAGCAGGGTTTAGAGATAACCAAATATAACGATCTTTATAACAGTCTCTTAACGCATGAAGCAGAGATTCCTCACAATCCGAACATATGAAACAAGTAGAATAGGACAGGACATGTCGACGGTGAAGAAGTTGGGCAGTAGGCAGCGAGTCACTAAAGATTCTCCAAAGGAAAATTTTTAATTTATTTGGACAAGGGAAAGACCAAATCTTATGCCACGGAACGTAACAAGGGAGTCACCTTGGAATTGAACTAGATAGGTTGACTTAGTCGAGAATTTGCCATCACCTTCCAAACGTCAGCACCAAGAGTCATCCTCGTCATCTTCGGTATCAATCCACATGGATTGATGTATTAAAAGTAAAATTTTATTTTAAGGATTAGAAAAATTAAAATTTGTAAATGATGTATTATGACTAGTAAAGTGATAACATGTGACCTAACACGTGTGATGGAAACATCAGGAGGAAACATTATATGGTACAAAATGGAGTGACGTATAACAAAGTTCATTTTTTTTATAATGATACATTGACTTTTTATTTTCAATTAATTATATTGAATACAAAATACAAATAGTACAAAGATTATTGCATACGTACAGCTATATAAAATCACGCAATAATTTTTTTTTTTTTGAAAAGCAAAGAAGATATAAAATCACGCGATAATATACATAAGATTGTTGAAGGATCACAAATAACACAATTGAGGGCAACTTTAATTGAACACTTTTTTTTAAAGTAAAATTTAATTGTACACTTGAACAGAACAACTAAGGGATTGAAAGCAAGCAATTAATCAACAATTAAATAAGCTATAGTTACGCTGATTTGTTACAATTATATGCTACGAAGAAAACTCTAAACTCAGAAGTCACAACATAATTGCAGAAAAGCTTCATCAATATAATATCATGAAATGTTGCTTTTGTTTAAGGATTCACCATCCTGCAGTTGACACGAATTTGTCCTTGATCCCCAGTCAAAGGCTTAATATTTCCCATCTTAATCATCGACTTGGCGAAGTCATACCGAAATGTTTCAGGGTATAGGCTGTAAGTCTTTACAAGTTCATCTGTTGAGCCGCCATTGAAAAGTGCCTGATCTGAGATGAGAAGCCCTTTCTTGTTCACCAAGCTGTTGAAGTAAGCAGTGTCGAAGATTTCAAATGTTGGGTCTAGAGGAGCAAGATTAGTGTGTCCTTCATTGAGTGGACAGGTCAATTTTCGCTCTTCTGCGAAGGAAGGGTCGATATTTGTAGCATTATAAATTCTGCTTCTAAAGGTAAAACATTGTGCAAACCCAACGGTGTGGCCACCAGAGAGAGCTACAAGGTCTCTCGCGTTCAATCCATGGCTCTTGAAGTTGTCAATCAGTGCAGGGAGATCCATGAATGGGGATGGTATGTCAAGGTTCGCTTGCGTTCGACTTGCAGTGGTTGAGTCTCTCCTCCCAAGTCGCACCCTCCATGACGGCCCTCCTAGCTGCAAAGCCATATATCCATTAGAAAATGATAGCTATATAGTAATGGTTAAATGACCAGTTCCCCCCGAATTATGGCTCCTTCGACGTTTTGCCCACTAAAGAATTATTTTGGATATTTTACCCCCTCAAGTTTTATTTAGGAACCATTTCGCATTATAGTTATGCAAAATAAACAATAAATGTTAGTTTAATTACTCCACATTGAATATTTCAATGTAAAGCCAAAGCTTGAAAAAAATTTACCAGTGTAAGATAAATTGTCAAAGTTGAGTAATTATAATGCAGAAGAGGCAATGGGGAAATATTGTTCATTTAGCCATATAGTAATATTGATGGTGATATTAACAAAATTGATTTTGCTTAGTATAGGATGAAAATACTCACTGCAACTACAGAGTCTCGAGCAGCAACAGCCAAAATGTCAGCACAAGACACCACTGGACACCCACAAACTTTGTCCACCTCCATTTTAATTTGGTCTATCACTTCGAATCCTCGTATGGAATTTTGATTGGGATTAGCATTCTTTTCACTGTCAATGGTTGGTGTAGGATCCAAAAGAATCGAAGCATCGCATCCCTGCAATGCAAAAGATCATAAATTGTTTAAGCTAGTTTGCAGCTCATATACTTACAAATATTAGAATTTTAATCATATAAACTTACGTTAACAAAGCAATCGTGGAAGTGGAGACGAAGTAAAGAAGCTCCCATGCGTCGCTCGTTATATACTGCAGCCTCCACTATTTTTCTAATGGTTGGCAGAGCTTGGGGACAAATACTTGCATAGTAGTTGGGAGATAGTGAAAAAGCTTTGGTCGCGAGACCTAAGAAGACAAAGATTTGAAGGAGGATGTGACCACGAGAAGCCATATTGACAAGTAGCTGAATTGAAATTTGCTTTCAGTTTACTTTGTCTCAACGTTTGTTTGTGACTTTTTGGTGCAGTTGGTGTAGGTTATTTATAGTTATCAAACTGATAGTCAAGTAGAATTATTTTACTAAGATTTGGTAATGTTGGACTCAGCCAATTCGACGGGTTCTAACATATAGCTTTAATTCAGCTAATTAATGCGTTGCCCATCCCTGCACGAAACAAAGGGAAAAGTTTTACGTCATTGATTATTACTTTTGATTTAAGCTACACGAAGTTGCCTAAAGCTACAGATTCAACATTAATTTCCTTGGGGAATTTTTATGTAGAAATAGATTAATTAATTAATCAATTTTGAATCTTTCGCAGTTTATGAAAATGAACCAAGAGATTCAAAAAAATGAAATTGAAAAGCTACACAACGGAAGGTATAGTATACTCTCATATCATAACACATGCTCCTTGACCATCGCATAGTACGAACTGATCAAGACCTCCTAATTCTCAAACTCAAGACTTTTTTTTTCTTTTGTGGTACAACTCAAATTAATATAATTAGATAGTTATATTAGGTCCCTTTAGAGTCTAGTTGCGTTATTAGAATCTTAAAATTCGAAACCTAAACCTTGTTTAAGCAATTAAGCTACCTCCATATATAGAATACTAGCTAGTATCCTTTGAAACATGATCAGAAGAGTTTGAGAACTGGTCCATACATACATATATACAGACACTATTTCCAATTTGTCTTTGACTATGTCAATTAAATGATTAATGGTGTAATCAACTATATCACTAAACCCACCGCCAAATATTAATTTAATTAAGGATTAAATTGATTACATATGGCTCAACAATAGTAAAAGCTATGATTGTCGCACGATTAACTTAATCCAAATGTCAAACGATATTATAATAAATAAAGTAATAATTTAGAGGCAACATGCCGGAAACCGTTATTGATTTGTTTCGATTAGAAATATCTACTAACCGATATTAAAATACTACTAACAATATAATTTGTTGATTTATTCTTTTGGTTACGTTTCAAGAAACATTTCATACCAAAGGCACTCTCTGTGTTGAACCTATCAACAGTGTAACCATTTTTTATCATATTATATTATATATACAAAAATGAAGAGAGAGGATGCTGCAAGTGTGCAAAGGTTGTAACCAATGAATAAAAAATCGTCCCACAAGTCGAATCGGTTGGGGCATCAAGATGCAATTTAACTAGTTTAACCGGTTCACTATCGGGTTGATCCGTGTAAAAAATATTTATGAAAAAAGAAGAATTTTGTATAAGATAAATATAATATATGATGAAATAATGATTAAGAAATACTTTGTTGAAGTGGTTAAATTTTTTAAGTTCATTAGTGTGTTGAGTTCAATTATCAACATTTGTAATATTTTTTTTTTCATATTTCAAAATTTAAAAAATTGACTATGGTCAAAATCGAAACCAGTCCGATTTTTTGGTTGAACCACCGATTAAACCGGGTCAATATCGGTATGTTGACCAAGTGATATTTAATATATTTTGGTATCGGACTTATCATCAGTTCCCAGTTTAACCGATTGAATCGACCAATACGGTTTTTTATTCACTAGTTGTAACTGTATTTTATCCCTCTATATGGCCTTTATATATAACCCATTGCTCTTGCTCCAAATTCTTTAATTTTTTGATAGGCGCTAGCAGGGACTTTGAATTAAATGATTAAATACATCTTTAGTCTAAAATTAAGCAATATATCATTTTGGAATATTAAGATTATAGTCAGGGGCAATAGCACAAAAGGTTATTAAGGCTTGAACGTTGAGACTGATCATAGTTTATATAAGCATTTTAGATCCATCACAAAATTTACAAGCCTTAAGTTTCTGAACAGAGCTGGCAAGACTTAGAGTCTGAAGGTGATATATTAATTAATGAGAATAGGATTTCATCTTTGTTATACCTAGGCGAAATTGACTTGGGATATGAATTATATGCAGAAATTAATGTCATGAATCCATGGATGGTTCAAAGAAAGTTCTTATTACACTTGCAAACCAAATAACCAAGATCTATTGAGTACAAATTACAATTGAAATTAATTTGATTTCTTTAATGTGCCTTTCAATCAAAGACTTGCAATCTCTTTATTTGACGGGAAAACAAATTGAATATAAAAAAAATTTATCAAGACAATTTCTTGAAAGAATAATTAATGGACTCTTAAATCATCAGTTGCTTCACCAATTCACTCTCCTGCAGTTGACACGAATTTGTCCTTGGTTGCCGGTCAAAGGTTTAATATTTCCCATCTTAACCATAGACTTAGCAAAATCCTTCCAAAAAGCTTCGGGGTTAGAGCTGTAAGTCTTGACAAGTTTATCAGTTGAGCCACCTGCGAAGAGTGCTTGATCGGAGACTAGCAGGCCTTTCTTCTCCACCAAGTTTTTGAAGTATGAAGTGTCAAAATGTGCAGGCGTTGAGTCTAGAGGAGCAAGATTGCTGTCACCCCCATTGAGTGGACAAGTTTGTCTTCGCTCCTTTGCGAAGTAATGGTCGATATTAGATTTACCATAAATTCTATTTCTGAAAAGGAAACACTGGGCTAACCCGAGGGTGTGGCCGCCGGAGAGTGCTACAAGATCTCTCTGGTTCAAACCTTGTTTCTTGAAGTTTTCGATTAATGCAGGAAGGTCCATGAATGGAGACGGAAGGGAACTGTCGGCTAAAGTCCTGCTTGCTGTGGTTGAATCCCTCCTCCCGAGCCTTACCTTCCATGATGGGCCTCCAAGCTGCAACCATATGAAAGATTTTCATCAGAAACTATATAAAGTTTACTCGATAATATTAATTGGAAAATGATGGATGGAATTTTATATACACACCGTAACAACAGAGTCACGAGCTGCAACGGCCAAGATATCAGCACAAGAAACAACAGGACGTCCACAAATTTTGTCGACTTCAGCCTTAATTTGATCAATCACTTCAAACCCTCTAGCAGAGTTTATATTTGCAAGTGAATTCTTTTCGCTATCAATATTAGGTGCAGAATCAAGCAACAGCGAACCATCACAACCCTGCAAATTACATTTCTTGCAAATAAATCAGCTTTCAACTTATATAATATAAAAGTTGATATGGATTAAACATTGAGAAGTGAATTACGCACATTGACGAAGCAGTCATGGAAATGCAGACGAAGTAACGAAGCTCCCATGCGGCGCTCACGGTAGACAGCAGCCTCCACTATTTTCTTGATGGCTGGCAATGCTTGGGGACAAACTTTGTCATAGAAATGGGGAGATAAAGAAAAGGCTGTGGTTGCAAGAGCCAACCAGACAAAAGCATGAAGGAGGAAGTTAGTGTTGGAAGCCATGAAGAGTAAGTTGAAACTTTTTGCTCTGTACGTATATATAGTAGCTTGCTCTGTTTTATGTTTTCTGACTTTCGGGAATGGTGGGATGTTAGTATTTATAGTGTAATTTTGATTTGGACTTGGCCAATAATTCGACTGGTTCTCAAGGTGTTTTATTTACCAACTTCAAATGACTTAGCCATTCGAAACAAGCAACCGAGGGGAAACGTTCACCTGATCTATTTTTTATTTTTACATATTCTGCAAATGATTAATTTATATTGATAAATGATAATATTGATATATAATAATCATTACGTGTAAAGAAAAGCTTAGACGACTTGTACATTTATATATACTAGTTTTCACTTCCACGTGCCTTGCACGTTACCCATTGTGTTTAAATTAAAAAAATAATTAAAATTAATTATAAGTAAAACGGTCAAAACTTGATCCAAACTCGATAATGCATCCAACTGACAAAACTCGATTTGACCAGAAAAAGTAAATGACCCAAACCTATCCTATCCAAACCCAACAAACCCATAACCCGAATGATCCAAGAATATTATAAACTAAAATTATATTTTATTCAATAAAATCCAAATTGTTATAATTTTAGCCATTCTAAATTATCATTTATTCAATAAAATTTTTTCTATTAAGTTTTACTACCATATTAATAATCTGACCGGTAAGGGTTGTAATTTTATTTTCATTTTTATGGATACTTATATTATTAATAATTAATTTATAATTTTAATTGAAGTATTGAAAGAACATAAATTTGGATATTATATAACCAATATTCATTTGAACACATACTCCCACTTCATAATTAATTATGTATTTAATATTCAAAATTAATATATAAAGGGACACATGTCAACGTATATGCAGTTTGCTAAACTTCATCGGTAGTCGATTGTAAAATAAATCGAATAATAAAACATATTAAATAAATTTAAGAATTAAACATTAAAAAATTCAAGGCTGACCCAATTGATCCGAGTCATAAAGCCGAAAAACCCAAAACCCGAGTGACTTGAATCCAAAACTCGAACCCACCTGACCCTAGACTCGAGACCCAAATGACCTGAACCTAGAAGATCCGAAATCCGAATGACCCGAGAAAATTACCTGACTCATTTGAGCTAAACCCTGATGACCCGAACCCGAAACCCGTCCAATTGACTCTTCTAACCTTATAAGTCAAAGGAAATAATTGCATGTTATTTTTTTAAAATAAAAAAACTTTAAATTCTTGTCATACACTCCAATACATTAAACTACCAATACACACTCTAAAAATAGAAAAAGATCAATCACAATAATTAAATTTTAACTTAATTATTTTTAAAAAATGAATAATTGATGATTAGCCAACTTATTTTAACTTTTAAACTTGATAATAATACTTTTATTAGTTTATATTATAAAATTGAAATGGGTCCAAGACTATCAAAAATTCTCCAATTTTTTAAAATTAAAATGGTAAAAATAAAATATTTATAAAATATTGAATTTAATTAAATAAAAATAAATTTTTTTAGCAAAATAACTGTAAAAGTTTATTTCTATAAAAAAAACTGTAAAATTTAAACAATGTCATTTAAGAAATATATTTTAAAAATTCTAATATATTTAAACTTTTTAATTAAATTAGTAATATCGTACAAATAAAATAGGTATAAGGATATTAAATTTAATTAAATAAAAATAGAGTTTTTAGTTGAGTAAAACTATAAAAGTAAAATAGTAAAATGGTAAAAATAAAATAGTTATAAGGATATTAGATTTAATTAAATAAAAATAGAGTTTTTAGTTGACTAAAACTATAAAAATTTAAACAATAACATTTAAGAAATATATTCGAAAAATAAGGGTATGAAAGACGATTTAAAAGTTTAATAAGGGTATAATAGGTGATTCAAAAGTTTTACAAAACTCGTACTTTTATATATAGTATAGATATATATAGTAGTATCTATACTAATTATAAAGTCATGAGTTTGTGTCACGAGTTGATTCGGACACAAACTCAGTTTTTAAAAAATTTAAAACAAAATAAAAACTATCCATTTTAGATAAAACTACCAGTTAGAAATAAAAATAAGTATTTAAATTTTATTTATAACATTTTAAAAAAACTACCCATCTAAAAAAAACTGCAAAAAATTACTCACGTAGTGAGTATCCTGTGTCTTGTTTTATTTCTTATAGAATTTCTCTACTTGAGTTTACTCAATCCAAACACAATTTTTAAATATTTCAATCTAGTTTCTAGATGACACATGTTAATTGTCAGCCTTCAAAACCCACATGTGCAGTATACTAAATTTGACTGACGGTGCATATATATATATATATATATATATATATATTATGA
>AWUE01020559.1:0-16408 GCA_001974825.2 Corchorus olitorius | reverse complement strand
GTGACTTGAATCCAAAACTCGAACCCACCTGACCCTAAACTCGAGACCCAAATGACCTGAACCTAGAAGATCCGAAATCCGAATGACCCGAGAAAATTACCTGACTCATTTGACCTAAACCCGGATGACCCGAACCCGAAATCCGTCCAACCCGCCCAATTGACTCTTCTAACCTTATAAGTCAAAGGAAATAATTGCATGTTACACTTTTAAAATAAAAAAACTTTAAATTCTTGTCATACACTCCAATACATTAAACTACCAATACACACTCTAAAAATAGAAAAAGATCAATCACAATAATTAAATTTTAACTTAATTATTTTTAAAAAATGAATAATTGATGATTAGCCAACTTATTTTAACTTTTAAACTTGATAATAATACTTTTATTAGTTTATATTATAAAATTGAAATGGGTCCAAAACTATCAAAAAGTCTCCAATTTTTTAAAATTAAAATGGTAAAAATAAAATATTTATAAAAATATTGAATTTAATTAAATAAAAATAAATTTTTTAGCAGAATAACTGTAAAAGTTTATTTCTATAAAAAACTGTAAAATTTGAACAATGTCATGTCATTTAAGAAATATATTTTAAAAATTCTAATATATCTAAACTTTTTAATTAAATTAGTAATATCGTACAAATAAAATAGGTATAAGGATATTAGATTTAATTAAATAAAAATAGAGTTTTTAGTTGAGTAAAACTATAAAAGTAAAATAGTAAAATGGTAAAAATAAAATAGTTATAAGGATATTAGATTTAATTAAGTAAAAATAGAGTTTTTAGTTGACTAAAATTATACAAATTTAAACAATAACATTTAAGAAATATATTCGAAAAATAAGGGTGTGATAGGCAATTTAAAAGTTTAATAAGGGTATAATAGGTGATTCAAAAGTTTTACAAAACTCGTACTTTTATATATAGTATAGATAGTTAAAGCACGTGCGCTGCACGTATATTAATAATTGATAAAACATATATTCCACACATGTGTACTTTTCATTTTCATAAATTTTGATTAATTAATTATCAAAATCTGATCATTTAGTTTACAGAGATTTGAAATAATTAATCTCATTGAACGAACAAAAAAAAAACTTATGGTTATCTTTAATAATGAAGGAAGGTTATCAATTTTCTTATTTGAATTTACTAAAAAAACTACAGGGCTATTAAGAACGAAAGTTAAACATTAATTAATTAAGAAGGTTATCGATCTCTGATGAAAAAAAAAAGAGAATAAGAATAAGATTATCAATTTCTTCATCAAATGTTCATTAAAAAGCTATTTAAGTTATCAAAGGTCTTTGAATGTTATCAATAAATTCAGTAATTAATCTTATACTGTTAGTAATTTTAGTAGCCTTTTATCAATAATGGCATTTGCCAATGTTCTTCTTTAAGGTTTTTAAAAAAGTTATAAAGGTTATAAAAATTTTTATAGTATAAGGTAATTTAGTAACCTAACATCTTTAATAAATTTAGTAGCATTTTATCAATTTAATGAGGAGTATAATTTTCATATCTAAGATTAGTAAAAAAAAGTTGCGAAGATTATAAAAAAAAAAAAGAAGCTATAGTCCTATCAACAAATTCAGTAACCTTATGTTTTTATTACTTTTAATAATTTTCGTCAATTATGAATGTTATTAATCTTGTAATCTAAAATTACCAAAAAAATTATAAAAGGTATTAAAATAGCTATAATGCTCTCTACAAACCTAATTGCGCTCTTGGATGATTTTAGTAACTTTATATATATATATATATAAAAGGTTATGAATCTTCTTACTTAAAACTATTTAAGATTATATCAAAATAATTATAATGTTCGCTATCAAATAAGTTTTGAATGCTACTACTATATTCTAACTTGTACAAAAAAAATCCCATTAAAATCACTTAATCCTAATTAATCCATAATGGGAGGGAATAATAAATACTTTTAAGGTTGTTTCCTTCCTCTTTCCATCTTATTTTCTTTCTCTTTTAAACCCTTTTTTGAAGAACTTCTCACCAATATTCATGATACGTAGGAAAATTTATTGGTTTAACAATTGAAACTTATCTAAAATTTCAAACTATGAAGCTCTTGAAATGGATGAGAATCAGCTTTTTATTTTTAATTGAATGCAGCAAGTATCGTTTTTGGAATATAGAAAACTAGATTTTTCTTTCTTCTTCTATTTTTGGATTTCATATTCTTTTGCAAAATTAATTCGTTTTCACCTTAAATTAAATCTTTCGAAATTTTTTAACATCAATTAAGCCAAAGTTGTAAAGAAACTTACAATATTTTTTCTTGATTTTATGTTACATCTAATGCATTTAATTATTACTTTTATGTTTAATTAGATAAATTTAGTTAGAATTAATCCAGTGTTGTTACATAGATAGTATTATTAATCAAATATCAAGTGACTTATTAGATGCATAAAAAAGACGTTTTCGGACCAAGGCTTATCGAGTGACATGTTTTTTTATTAGATGCCTAAAAAGACGTTTTAGGACCGAGGCATGATGCTATCAACAAATTTAACAACCTTAATTATATTCTTAATTGATATCTTACATCTTTACTAAGTAATTAATACTGATTTTCTTACATAAGTAACCCAAAAAAAAACCTTTAGAGATTATTAAAAAGGCTACGATGCTATCAATAAAAATTAAGTAACCTTAAATCCTTAGTAACTTAAGTAATAAGATAGTTATCAATTCTCTTACCTAAAATTACTAAAAAACTTGTATTGGTTATCCAAATTCCAAAAAGGTATTTTACAGTCTACTATTTTTAATAACCTTACATTATTAGTAATATTGGTCACTGATTAATTTTCTTATCTAAGATTACTTAATTAAAAGGTTATAAAAGTAATGAAAACATTATAGTACTATCTAGATTCAAATAATCTTACATCCTTATTAATTTTAGTAACTTTTTATAATCAATAATGAAGGTTACCAATTTAATTACTTAAGTAATCTACTAAAAAGGCTAAAAAAAGTTATTAAAATTGTATTTACCAATCCTTATATTCTTAATATTTTTTTTGCCGAAAAACATTATAGTACTATATATCTAGATTCAAGTCATCTTACATCCTTATTGAAGACCGGATCGGGGTTGGCATCCTGAGGCCGTAGTTACTGCCATCTCTTTTACTTTCTGGTACTTTTGTAGCAAAAAAAAAGTCATCTTACATCCTTATTAATTTTAGTAACTTTTTATGATCAATAATGAAAGTTACCAATTTAATTACTTGAGTAATCTACTAAAAAAGCTTTAAAAGTTTTTAAAATTGTATTTATCAATCCTTACATTCTTAATAACATTAGTAAACTTTCATCAATGGTGAAAATTTACCATTTTTTTCCTCAAAAGTTACCGAAAAAGCTATAATAATCATAAAATATGTATTCTACTATCAACTAATTTAATAACCTTACACTATAAAGATACGTACAGTACTGATTTTCTTATTTAAGATTAATTACTTAAAAGGTTATGGAAAATATTATAGTACTATCTAGATTGAAAAAACCTTACATCCTTATTAATTTTAGTAACCTTTTATCATCAATAAGGTGTTAATTACAAATTTTATTACTTAAATTTACTAAAAATGCTATAAAAGTTATTAAAATTGTATCTACCAATCCTTTTTTTTAATAACATTAGTAAACTTTCATCAACGGTGAATATTTGCCATTTTTTTTTCTCAAAAGTTACTGAAAAACCTATAATGATCATAAAAGAGGTATAGTATTATCCACTAATTCAATAACCTTACATCTTTTGTGATTTTGGTTATCATATTTCTTATTACATTTTTTGTAATTTTGATTATCATATTTCTCCAAAATCTCACAATTCAACCAAACATACCCAGACCTGTAAGTCAAATTTCCATATAAGGTTATAACTTATAACTAAACTTAATGCAACATAAGGAAGTATAAAATTAGGTGTACAAAATTGGTTCCTAGTTACTAATTCATATGTCCTTCCTTTTTTTTGGTGATAGAGAAATAATTTATATATTATATATGCGTATCTTTGGCAAGTTGAAGTAAAATTAAAATTGATATCTCGCTATAACTCTACCAAATTAATGAATGATCAATGCGATCTAAAATAACATAGCAAAAAGGTAATGATCTTATTTAAGGGTACAAAAAAAAACTATAATGATCATTAAAAAGGCAGTATACTACTTTCAATTATAATTTTTTTTAGATAACTTTCAACTAATTTAATAGCCTTACATTCTTAGCAATTTTGGTTATCAAATTTCTCATTTATGCTTACTAATTAGAAAGCTAAACTATAGTGTTATATCAAGAAATGTAGCAACCTTACATGCTTAATAACTTTATCAATGGTGAATGTTATTAATTTTTTTAAGTCTAAGATTACTAACAAAGTTGTAGTGAATAAGATACAACATCATTATTATATATAAAACTATACCAAAAAAAGTAGTTGAACATTAGGGGTTGATTTATTAAATTAATTAATTAGATCAATGTCAAACAAAATTTTAAAATTATAAAAGATATTAAAGATCTGATTTATTTATCAATGGTGAATGTTATTAATTTTTTAAGTCTAAGATTACTAACAAAGTTGTAGTGAATAAGATACAAGACATTACTATTATATATATAGAACTATACCAAAAAAAATTTAAGTTGAACATTAGTGGTTGATTTATTAAATTAAATCAGATCAATGTCAAACAAAATTTCAAAATTATAAAAGATATTAAGATCCGATTTATTTATTATTAAGGAAACAATATTTCTTTCTTTTTTGGCTAACAAAACAATATTTCTTTTTAGTCAATTACGTTTGCACAAAATACCTAAGAATTTGAATTTAAAAAAAATTACCTAAAAATTTAATTAATGTAAGTATTTCAGTTATTATAGTATTACATTTAATTAATGTAAGTATTTTAGTTATTATATATATTACATAGGAATTAAAAATTAATTGAAATAAGGGTGCGGTAAAAGAAATTATAAATTTTAATATAATAATATATTTAATTTTTTTGGCCAAATAATAATATATTTAATTTAATTGATAAATGAAATTACATATTGAACCTTAAAAGTTTAATTTGATAAATACATGTTTACCCTTTAAATGAATACTAAACTTTTAAAATTAAAAGGTTATTTTAGATATTTCAGGTCAATGGTTTTGAAGTTTAGACTTATATAGTATATAGATATAGATATATACTAGAATGATGCATTTGGCGCGGGTTGTATATTTTTAATTTTGATATTATTCCCTTTGTTCCTTTTTATAAGTCCCCTTCTAGAAGCTTTTTTTGTCCCAAAATATAAGTCCCCTTTCTAAACCTAATGTATATTTTACTTAATTTACCCAAGTTACCCTTGCTAGTGGTAACAGAATTTATGAAGAGAGATATTGCGTGGAAGGAGGAGAAAAAATTAGTTAAAGGAGAGAGAAAAAGGGCAAACTTGAAAGGAGAAGATAAAATATTATAGAATTTAGAGCTTTAACTGTATTTCTTAATATTTGCAATACAGTTGAAAGAAACTTATAAAAAGGGACAGAGGGAGTATTATATATTTTATATTTATTTTTGTTGATTTTATGTAGTATATGTGTTGCGCCAAAAATCTCTTGCTAGAGTTTTCGCGGAGAATTCTTTATGACAGCGTAAGGGCGTGCCAGTCAATTTGCTGAAATTGACAAAGAGGTTGTTAAAACAAGATCTGGTACGCGGAGCAGCAGATTAAAAGATCAGATCGATTCTAGGGACTGGATCAAAGTCACACCGGAGCATCTAAATCATTGGATCCACACGAACTGCTTCTCATAACTGGGCCTCATCTCTTTTGGATCAGATCTGAGAGATCTGCTTTGATTGCAATTGAAATTGAAAAGAAAATAACAAACTGATCAGTTATTTCTGAATGAAGAACACGTGTACAGTATTTGTATGTCCGGAGACAGGATTGAAACAAGAGAAAAACACTAAAAGAGTGTTTGTTTGTCCTGAGACAAGATCTAATCAAGGAAAATATGAAGAACGAGTGAAGAACTCGTGATGAATTGGGTGAAAATGGCGCAGAGCCAGAGAGAAAATAAGCACGGAGCTTGGTTTTTTGCGCGGAGCAAGTATGTAGCTGCAGGAGCTGGTTTTTGATTTCTCGGGAGAAATGTCTGAGATGCAGAATCTGCTGAAACCTGAGAATGGCCTCCCTTTATATAGGCGACGGTTTGGGCTTGAGCATTTAATGAGCTTGCCTTGCTGACAAAGGCAAAATCCTCCTCCTATGCAGATGACAGCCTCCAGGAAGGTGCAATGAAGCTTCCTTCTCCTTCTGATTGCCTCCAACTGCTGAGGAGAGGGTAAAATAGATGCTAGGGCGCCACTCTGCTTGGATGGGAGATGGAAATCTGCCTCTTGGGTAGTTGATAACAATTTTTCCTTCTGCCTATCACATTGCAGCAGGCTTTCGTTGCTTCTTTTATGCTGAAATTAGCTATTTTGACTACGTAGTGGCCATTTGACATCATGATTTGAACTTTGATCATCAAAGCCATGAAATTACTCATACTTAGTCATATTTAGCTCTTCAAATCATGAAAATAATAATTAATTAAGAAAATGGCTTAAACCGGGGTGAGAAAGCCATATGTCCTTAATTGAAAAGAATGCAAAAGTTGCAAACGATCTCGGATTTAACCAAAATTTCACCAGTAGGCTTAGATTATCTCCATAAGACTATGGAAAAAATCCCAAGTTAATTCGAGCTCTCTATCATGGTGAATTTGGTTTCACTCCCAAAAATGTCCTTAACTGAAAACCGGACATAAGTTTTTACTCCGATGTCAGAGTGAGGTGAAATTTTACCAAGATGATCTACATAGCTCAAGGATCATCATGGTATGCTCCTTAGTAGAAATCGCAGCCTCTAGCCTCTTTAATTGGTCAATTTTACTATTTTGTCCTTAATTGAACAAAATACAAGTTGCAATTTCGCCTCCCGGGGAGGGGAACAAGGCTAGGCGATTTCTCCACTATGGTTGGTCGACTATATGGAGGAGGTGTGAGGTTGAAAATCTCATGCCTCTCTCACGTGCATAGATGTTTCTCTTGCTAACAAACTTTAGCTCTCTACCTCCTTCCTGCAGGAAGAGAAAAATATCTCTCTACAGGGCAGAGGGCGGCTTCTCCTCTGTATGGGAGACGACTTGGGCCTTACTATGTATATCCATGAGGTATTTTTCATCTCATGGGCAGATGACAAGCAATTTTTCCTTTTTTATCTGTTTGCCTCCCTAGCAGGCAACAATATCAAAAGAAACTGCTTCCGATTGATTTCCTCTGCCACTCACCTGGGTAGGGGCGGCACTCATGGGACTTTTGATAATAATTATTCAATAATTATTATTTAATTAATTAATTTCAGCCATTGCAATTAATTTACAAGACTTTCCTAATTCAATTTGAACTAAGGTGGTGTAGAAACCTAGTTTCTTTAGGAATTTTGATTAAATCCTAACCACTCATCTTGATTATAATTATGATAAGATCAATTTACCCTCAATTGTAAATTGAGGTATAAACAATGCCCCCCCAAGCTTAAGTCTTTGTGTTAAAAGAATTTAAGCTTGTATTTAAGGAAATTGGTCTTGGACCGAAATTTGTCCTCTTATCTCTAGTCAACGTCGACACCCCCTCTTTGGTACCATACTTAGCCGAATTTTCCAGCATCTTTTCAAGCTTCAATGGCTTCCAAAGATCAAGATAACAACAAAAATCATCACCAAAAATCATCACTCATGCCAAGCAATTCAAGCCGCGGCTCCTTGTTCTTGGAGGCTTCTAAATCCTTGGAACGAATCAAGCAATTTGGATCAAACTCCCATGATGGCAGCTCCCAATCAACTCAAGCAAGGCCTAAGCTCAAGTCTATGGTGATTGATCCCAAATCGGCACAAAATCAAGGTAATTGTTCATGAACTTTTTAATTTTTGCACTTAAGTTCATCAATTTCCTTTATGCCGCCAACCCTAGCTCAATTGCCATCTTTTAGGTCGACTTTGATGATGATTTTGGTATGATATGGCTGCTGTAATTTTAGGTAAAAATTTGATTTAGAAATCAAATCAATTTAGTAAAGAAATTGGCAAAAATCTTTAATAAAAACTATATATTTTCGGCCTAGGACTTGAATTTTGCCTTAAATCTTTAGGTAAACATGTTGCTGCATGAAATTGAGATTCCATGGCATGAAATCATGTTGATCATGTCGACATAAGGGCTGCATTCATCGACCTTCAATTTTCCTTCCTTTGGCGCAAGTTTATGGCGTTATTTGGCTAGGATTACAAATCCTATTAAGTCTAGGAAGCCAAATTGGACTAGGAATTGGTGTTTTCCTTATGAAATTAGGTTAAGATTTGATCAACCTAAACCCAATTGGACAAGGATGATAAACCCTAGCATGCCACGGCCTCAATTGATGGATTTAAATTTTGGGCGGCATTTTTCAATTTAGTCCCTAGGGTTTATGCGATTTTGGGAATTTTGGCCAAATTGATTAAATTAGCCAAAAATTCAGGGAATTAATCATAAAATTAAGTCCTAATTAGAAGTATAGGAGCCTTAATTTTTACGATTTTAGTGCCCTAATATGCCGCAGCCCCTTAATTGCATAAATTACAAAGTGGCGGCATAGTATTAGGTTTTAGGTTGAAATTCTTGCTAATTTTGGCTCAATTGATAAAATTGGCCAATGATTAACACGAAATCAGGTTCCATACACATGAAATTAGGTTTAATTTCACACGTGCATTACCCAATTGCAAGTTGGCGGCACTCAATTTCTTCATACCCTTAGGGTTTCGGCCAAAATTGCTATTTTTGACCAATTAATTACATCAAATCAGGTTCTTTACACATGAAATTAGATTTAATTTGACACGTGCACATCCTGATTGATGAATTTAAGCAAACCCTAGCATGCCGAGCCCTTAATTGCAAAAATTGCAAATTAGACGGCATGCTCTTTAGGAATTAGGGTTTTGCTTAGTTAATTTTGGCCAAATTAGTGTTCTTAGCCAAAATTTGAAGTTTAGGTTTAGGTGAAATTAAGTTTAATCCCCAAAAACCTTGAATTTTAGCATACCATGGCCTTAGTTGACAAATTACAACTTGTATGGTATACACATTGATATTTTCGACCTTAGTGTATATTCTGGCCAAAAATTATTTTTATTTTCTTAAAAATATCACCATAATTATTTTTGGCAGCCATAATAATTATTTTTGACAAGAAATAAAATTAGGCAATAATTTTAAGGTGGTGAAAATATTTATTTTCACCAAACATATTAACAAAAATTGTATTCTAACAACTTTGTTAATTTTGTAGTTGCTAGGGATCTTGTTGCAGCACTCCTGAATTTTCCTAGGGTGGAGGTTATGGGAGCCATTCCCTCAAATTTGGAGCTGGAGACGGCTATTAATGATATCAAGAGCTTTTTCATCAATGCCAAGCGTGCTAGTATGGAGGAGAATGCGGATTCAATCTTGAGGTCAATTGATATCATATGTGCCTCCCCTAAGGTTGATCCTCATATTGTTCAATTTTGGCGTGAGTTCCCAATTCTCTTCAAGTTGTTTGCTGATGACTACAACCATACTTCCAAAGCATTGGCCCAACTTCATTTGACTAAAGCCGAATACCTGACTGGCAGAGGAGAGTTGGAACTTGAGATTATGAAGTTCCATGAGATGACCAATCCTATTGATCGGTCGTCAGCAATCATAAAAATAATTCCCCACAAAATCCTAACTATAGTAGATAGGGCAAGTAGGGGTCGATCCCACAGAGAAGGGTGTAGACTTTATCTGAAAATACATTCCTTAAAATCTCTCAAAACAAAACACATAAAACAGAGGTTGAAAGAAAGCAATTAAACAGAAAACAATTATACTAGAAAACAAAGCAAAGTAAATTAAATCTAGGTCTATGGCAGATAGGAAAGAAAACGATAATTAAAGCATACTTCTTCTCCAATGGTAGAAAACAATCAAATTGAATATGGGTCCTTGATTTAAAAGATGAATTCAATATTAAATCCTTGATGATAACTGGTCTAGGAAAACCTAACATGCTATTTAGATAAGATTACCGGTTAAGACTTAAATTACCCCTATTGCTAACTTAACAAATCAATTACCGGTTAAGGCTTAAAGATTCACCAAGCAACAAAGCATTAAGATCAACTATTTAATTAGTTCTTTCACACATGCTTAACAAATAAAACCATACAACAATTAGATAAAATCCGATCACTGGCATGAGAAACTCATCGAAGCGAGGTTAGTCGTCAACGATTCGCTACCAAACAATCAGACTCGATGGTTAACAGTACCGCCTGACTTAGCAATAGATCTCTCAAATTATCAATTTATCGGCCGCGTAAACCAATAAAAATCAAGGTCATGAAATAAAACAGAGTTTAACATGCTATCTATCAAAAATAAAATACCAAATTATAAGTATAGAAATCTCACCATATCAATCGATTGAATTCACCAAAGGATTAGAAGTATAAGAATTTAGCTATTCATGGATTTGGGAAAATCCATGAGCGGCATAAGAGTACTTACAGAACTAGAAGGGGCGAAAATCTCCTTGACAATAATCTAGGTATGCCGCACCTCCCTATGGCTATAGGGGGTTGCGACACCCTTGCCTAAACTAGAAGAAAACTAAAAACTAGAAGAAGAGAAAAATATCTATGTGTGTGATATGTGATTTGTGTTACAGGAGGTGGCTATTTATAGTGGAAAATAACCCTAGGAATTCCAATCCTAACTTGGAAAGGAGTCTAGGACGGTTTAGGGTCTAACTTGGAGTCCAAGTTAGATTAAAAGTCATCCTAGAGTAGAATCCAAGTTAAAATAGGATCCTGAAATTTTGCTGAATTCGTGCAGGAACTTCGACGGAATTTTTTGGCTTGAAAACGGCATAACTAGATCTTGAACTTCAAAGGAAAGTTGTAGATCTCAGAGTTAGCTTTCCAACAAGTACTCATGGGCTTCAATCGGAGGTCTGAGCAGAAAGTTATGATTTTTCTACCGAAACAGCGCCTGAATCCTAATCCTGTTGGGACTAGAATCGGGAATCTACGGGATTTGGATATTTCCTTGGATTTAGGAGTCATTAATTGGGATTTTAATTCCAATTAATATCTTATATGGGCTGAGTATTTTCCGATATAAATTATCCATAAATAGCAAAGCTTAAGAGTGTGTTTGGATGAGGATATTCAAGAGGGAGATTCATTTTGATAGGGATTTTTTAAAATCTAAATTTAAAAAACTTGGTTTGGCAAAATTATAGGTGGATTTTTAAATATCTTAGGAAATTGGAGAGGGATTTTTAGAGGGCCCAAAACCTCTCTTCAAAATCCATGTAATATGGTGTCTTTTTAAAAATCCCCTTATTTTTAACTTTAACTACCACATTAACTAACTTTCATTTTCTATGAAATTTTTATATTTTTTAACTTCAATGATAAAAATGTATTTTAAAAAAATGCGTTTCCACTTATAAATTTTATTAAAAATATTTATAGATTATTACAAATCCAATGATATCCATATTGCATATTTTTATTCTTCTAATATTATTTTTTATAATTAAATATATTATTTCATGAAAAAAATTTTGAATACCTCACAATCTCTTCCTAGAAATCTTCATCCAAACTAAGGTTTCTAAAAGCTAGCATTTCAAAATGATACATTTCAAAATTCTTTCTTTTTTAAAAACCTTAAAATTTAAAAATTCCCCATCCAAACACACTCTAAGGGTTTATCCATGGCTTGTCTTCAATTAAAGCTCCAATTCTTCAATTCTTCCTCTTGAAATAAATCTTCAAAGTCTTCAAATCTCCAAATAAGTCTTCAATGAGTCTTCAAACACGAACTTCGAATCTCCAAATCTATGCTCAAAATTGCTTTTCTCAAATCTGTGTAAAAAGTCATCAAAATAGCTCCAAAAGTAGTGAAAAATAGCAATTTCTTAATTTCACATCACTTAAAGACTGAAAACACAAATATTAATAAAATAGCATATAATTAAGCATAAATGGGTCTAAAAACATAGTAAAATAGCCATAAAAATAGGGTCTAATTTAGCTCAATCATATTTCCCCCACACTAAATCGTTGCTAGTCCCTAACAAACTAGTGTAGAAAACTATGAAAATCACTAAATTCGAACACCTAAAAACAATCATATAATCCTAAACTAATGCAAATCAAAATTTCATTTTAATTTAAACTTTTCAAAAACTTTGAATGCATACACATATTAAGGATCAACGCAATTATGAAATCAAAGTAACAAAGAATCATAAGAGCATTCAATTCAAAGGATCAATAAATAGTAAGCATCTTTATTCTTAAGTAACCATAATTAAAGTAGTTCTAATCACTTACCATTCATCACATCCTATAATTACTTCTTTCCATAAGCTTATGTCTTCATCTTTATCTCCATTACTCAAAGGAATGCATATCACAGATACAAATCAATGGTTTACGTGTGGGTTATAATAGATTTTTAAAGGGTAATTGATTTTTAGAAAATTGAGGTTACTAACCTCGAAGTGTTCATGATTTGGGGTTACTAACTCCCATTTTTGAGGCTACTAGCACTCTAGAAGGACTCCTTCTTTTTATTTTTTTTTCAGAGGGACAATATTTCTACAATTCCATGCCTCTTATCCTCTTTCCAAGGGTTACTAACTCCTTTTGTTAAAGAAAAGAGTGACAACAATGGATTAAAATTTTTTTATAAAGTATGCAGAAATACCTCTTCTCCTCTTGCATGAAAGCACTTCTTTTTGAAAAAGATTTTTTTTTAACTACCCTTTTATATTAGTCCCCCACACTTATTCTTGACATATCCATAACATACTATCATAATTGTAATTTCAATAAAAATTAAACATAAGTTCTAGAAATAGGCAATTATAGTAAATAATGAACAATATGCTTTTATCACAAACTTCAATTATACCTAATTCTAAGAAATCAGATATCATGCTACAAATCAATCAATCAAATAAAACTTTCTTAAAAATTCTAAGTATTAATCAATCATAATTAAATCAATCAATTAATATATGCATGAAATTTCAAAATTTTTCAAAAACATTATGGCATATTTTAAGATTATGATGCATGTAGACTATCTCCCCCACACTGAATAGACACATTGTCCTCAATGTGGAAACACATATGAGATGAACACAAACAATTAATATTATGCATGGTCATGTGGTGTATTTAAATGCATGAAATAAAAACTAAAATAACAATTAATTCACATCAAAGAACAGGCAAGCAATCAAAGCAATCAATCAAGACAAAATAATGCAAGGAAAATTAAAAAGATAGAGTTAAAGAAAGCTTCTCTGTTTGTAGGCATAAGCTCCATCATTGCTTCTGAAACTGGACTCCTTTCGTATTCATCTTGCAATCGTCCAAATTAAGCTCCATTTGCTCTCCTTTGGGTTCTTAATGTCAAATCATTGGGTTGCCTCCCAATAAGCGCCTTTCTTTAAGAGTCTTTGGCTAGACCGCCTTAAAAAAATTATTCTTCAAGGGTGAAGGAACTATGGATATATTCTTTCAACAGATCCATAATGATTTTTAAAGTATCATTGATGGTTTTGAGAACTTCAAGTTGAATTTCATCAAGACTTGAAATCATCAAGGTATATGTGGCGGCTTGGAATGGTGATGGCGCAGGCATAGCCGGTGGTGGCATGGTGAATGGCATCTAATGGCTTTGTAGTGGCGCGGCACTGGCCGGTTGGATATGGCCTGGTAGAAACATAAGGTGGCGCGGCAATGGCCGGTCCTAACCAGGTGTGGCGCGCGGAGGATGCAGCGCTGGCCGGGCATGGCCGGGCACTTGACTTGACTGTGGCCGGTCCTAGCCGGGCATGAGGCTTGGAGGGTAGCGCGAATGGCGTGGAGGAAGTTATGGCTAGCCGGGCATGGTGCGCGGATGGCCGGGTAGATGGCGCGGAGGGTAGCGCTGGTGGCCGGTCAGATGGCTTTGGTGGCCGGGTAGGTGTCTCAGCGCGGCTCGGGTATGGCCGGTCCTATCCGGGCCATGTGTGATGATGGTCGGGCAACAGCCGGGCAATGGCCGACTGAGTTAGCTCTATCATGGCCTTGAACATCTTCCTTTGGTTCCTTGGCTTCCATCTTCTTCTTCTCTCCTTGTGGCTGAACTCCATGCTTGTTGGCTTCTTTTGCTTCCTTTGAGGTTAAAAACTCCGTCCTTCGGGATAATTCTTCAAACGCATAATATGCATTCTCCGGGAATCTCTTCAATATTGGAGTGCGACTAAAGGAATCAACAAGAACTCGATCTTTGAGTCCTAATCCTCCATGTTGAGGGCAATCGATACACAACTTCTTAAATCTCCCCAAAAATTGGTGGAAATTCTCGTTGTAGCGTTGTCGAATGTCTTTTATCCTTTGTCTTCCTCTGGAAATCTGAGCAGATGTCATCGATGAGGATTCTTCTCGGACTCCTTTTTTAGCAATTTTAACACTCACAACACAAACAAACTTGTTAGAGTTCAATGGCGATTGCGATGAAATTCTAGGGTGGATTATACCACCATCGAATTCCATGGTCAATAAACCATCGAATACATCGATCTTACTATGGGAAGTTCTTAAGAAGGGTCTTCCTAATAAAAGCGGACATTAATCTTTCGAATGTTCCATCATCATAACGAAGATGTCAATAGGAAAAACCAAGTGTTCAACTTGAATTAAGACATTCTCTAGAACACCTTTGGGATGAACAAAAGATCCATCAGCTAACTGCAGAATCACATCAGTATTTTTCAAAGGACCAAGATTTAAAGATTGATATAAAAAAAAGGCATAACGCTTAAAGATACTCCTAAATCTAGCATAGCATTCTCTATAATTCTTCTTCCAATAGAACAAGTAATAGAAAACGTACCTGGATCCTTGCACTTAGGTGGTAAACTCTTTTGAAGCACAGCAGAGATATTAACTCCAGCACTTACCTTACCTTGTAACCTTTTCTTGTTGGTACAAAGTTGCTTAAGTAACTTTGCATAATTTGGAATTTGTTGAATAGCATCAAGAAGTGGGATGTTGACCTCAACTTTTCGAAGTATCTCCAAAATATCTGGATCATCATCTTCTTTCTTTGACTTCTTCAATCTTGATAGAAAAGGTGGGGCGGCATCAGCGGTAATTTTCTTGTCGGCGGCGGTTTCCTTGGCTTTTTCCATGGTGGTTGCGCCATCTTTTATGGGTTCAGTTTCAATCTTGATTTCTTTGTCAGGCACTTGCAGTTCTTCTTTGGTGTAGCTCGGCTCTCCTTCATCTTGTGCGGCATGGGTAGGAAAAGGATTTTCCAACTCCTTTCCATTCCTTAAAGTGATTGCACTTACATTCTCCTTAGGAGGTACCTTGGGTTGCGATGGGATCCTTTGTTGACCTTGTGTCTTGAGTTCACTCATGTCACTAGCCAATTGACTAATTTGTTTCCTCATCATCTCCATAGCTTCTCTCAATTGTTGCATCTCGACAGCTTGTGAAGATTGTTGAAAAATAGGCCTTTGATAATTCATTGGCCTTCCTTGATAGTTACCTTGGTTCCCATATTGTTGACTTGGTTGCTTGGCTCTCCAATAAGGTTCAGGCTTCCTTTGATATGCTCCTTGCATTCCAACAACATTGACTTCTTGCGTGGTGTGTTATAAAGAAGGGCACTTATCAGTGTAGTGTTCTTGTTAACAAATTCCACAAGGCTTAGGCACACTTGAAAAATTCGCATTGAACAAATCAGTGAACAAACAACTTGTTGATTTGTCTCTTGAAGTTGTTGCTCCAATGAGGTGGAATGGGTAGAGACTTCATTGATTCTTCTTGTATTGCCTTCTCTTGAATAGTCTTCTCGAGATCCGAATTGTTGAGTGTTGGCAGCCATGTTCTCCACTAAAGTCCAAGCATCGGTAGGAGTTTTGTCTATGAAAGCTCCTCCACTTGCAGAATCTATGGAAGATCTGTCAAACGGTAGTAATCCTTCGTAGAAGTATTGGATCAGCAACTGTTCAATGATTTGATGATTGGGGCAGCTCGTACATAGTGTCTTGAAATGTTCCCAATATTCATGCATTGTTTCTCCATGGCGTTGCTTAATTCCGCAAATCTCCTTCCTTATACTAGATACTTTATGAGCAGGAAAGTACTTTTCCAAGAACAACTTCTTAAGACTCGTCCAAGATGTGATTGAACCGGTTGGTAAGAGGTACAA
>AWUE01020557.1:0-21837 GCA_001974825.2 Corchorus olitorius | reverse complement strand
TATATATAGAAAAAACGCAGACTCAAAATTAAAACAGAAATTTTTTTTTAGATCAAAACGCAGACACAAAGAGAAAATTCCCAGGATTCGTCTTCAAATTAGTCTATTTTCCTTCCCCTGGCAAAAACCAGAAAATGTTCCCTTCCCTGGCAACGGCGCCAAAATTTGTGATCGGTCGTCAGCAATCATAAAAATAATTCCCCACAAAATCCTAACTATAGTAGATAGGGCAAGTAGGGGTCGATCCCACAGAGAAGGGTGTAGACTTTATCCGAAAATACAATCACTACTGAAAAATTCTGATATAGCGGCGTTTTTTTTTTTTTTTGCATATGGCGGCATTTTTTTTTTTTGCATATGGCGGTGTTTTTAAACGCCGCTATTTTTACACTTCGCCGCCAGAGGTGCCGTTATAACAACTGCCCCTATTTTGCGGCGTTTTATTGTCAAACGCCGCTATTCAAAATGGCGGCGCTTTTTGTACGGAAACGCCACTATTTCGCGGCGTTTCCAAAGCTAAACGCCGCGGAATTACTTTTCAGAATAAAATTTTGATTTACAAATGGCGGCGTTTCCGTACAAGAAACGCCGCTATTTAGTGGCGTTTCCGTACAAGAAACGCCGCTATTTACTGGCGTTTCCGTACAAGAAACGCCGCTATTTAATGGCGTTTCTGTATAAAAAACGCCGCTATTTTGGTTTTTTTATTAAAAAATGTTTTGTTTTAATGGTGTTATCAACACGTTTAACAAACATTGCTAACTCCTCATCATCAATTTCAATTCCTACAAATGAGAGACTGGTGTGGCTTATAAAATGAAAAGAGTATTAACAAAGGAAGCCTTTCTAAGAACAGTTTCACTTATGCTCATTCAATCGATAAAGAGATCCAAGAAGAAAAATATATATAAACAAAGGGCATTATGGACAAGAACTGATGTAGATGAATGACTAAAACCTTAAGATTAAATTCCCATAACCAAAATATACAAAGTTCTAGTCTACCACATGGTAATCCATCACTGCATATTTAAAAAATAAATCTGTCCATACACATAAGTCGACCTCAACCATATATGGCAAAGAATAAGGTCTTATTATACTACGTATTCCTACTGATGCATTTCTCACTTTGCTTGCAGTAAAACAGCCACAATTATGCAAGGGGAAAAGGAGAAAGTAGCAGGGATACCACATGCATGATTTTGGCTTCAACCCTCTTCTCTGTAACCCTTTCCTGTCACAATAAACATCATTGAATTATAATACAATTCTGTATTTCCTGATATGCAATTAACACTGTTAGGAGAAAAATTTAAAGAATGTGTCTTAAATAACATCAGTTAGTAGATAACATGATTAATGTTTGTGTTAATGATAATAAGCACTTGTGTAATATGTCATAAATTCTGTATAATTTTTTATTTGCATCAATGAAGGAGACAGTAACTCAACTGTCCTACACTTAATGCTATAAGGATCTGAAAGTACTATTTAATGGTTCGACACAATTTACAGACAGAAAATCTTTGGTTTCTAACCAATGGAACAGAACATTATAATTATTATCATGTCTTCAGTTGTGGAAACAACAAGCAATGTATCAATGCCATTGGAAAATTAAAAATACCTCATTGTTTGGTAATAGGCCATGAAAAACACCAGGCAATATGGGAGGGTGCTTAGCTGCAGTTGCTAGTGTTACACAATGTTGAGGTTGTACACCAGCAGATGTCGAGGCAGAACTCTCAAACTGTCGAAAACATGTAAGTTAATATATGATTATTGACTCTCAAAAGGCCTCAAACAGGCTATGGAAGCAAAACTTAGACATAAGTAACATTGAACTGCAACTAATGGCAATATTCAATATACAAGTTCTTAATTGAAATGCCTAATCTGGATTTTCGGATTATGTTTTTATGACCAAATCTAGTCCTAAGATCAGATCATAGGATTCTCACTTCTTTCCAAGGAATTGTCCCATTCTAGCTTCCCATCTTCCACATTTATACAAGGTTACACCTCTGTACTTTGAGCTTCACCTTGAGAATCCAGTGCTTTGGCGACGAAGAATGTGCACAAATTCTTCTTTACTCATCTGCTTCATCTGCAGGTCAATCAAATTACAATCAAAATCAACTTAAAAAGTTTAAACACACAAAAAATAAGCAAGGGAAAGGAACTGTTCTTTAATGAAACATAAAATGGACAATAAGAAAGGGAAGGAACTTTTCTCACTTTCAAAACCAGGGCTGGACTCGGTTCCTGCCGGTTCATCTTTAACAAGGAAAGCACCAGCATACGGTGCTTGCCTTTTCTTGCTTTCTTCTAAAGCTACTAACAACTTAGGATCCTGCATAAGAAAGTATATTGGATCGTTAAAATTTATATTTGATCATTAAATACATGTCTTAGGAGGCAGAGCCTGATAAGAATGGATGACAACCTTTGAGTAATTCTTTCATCTTGTAACAAATAATTAATATATTAACAAAATATGAAAACATGGACTTGAACATGGATAAATATACACATTTACATATTTAAATTGGGTGAACTATCTGCTGCTGAAATGGAAGTAAGTGGATATGGTTTGTAGATGATCATATTCCATGTATATAGGATTCTAGTAGCCAACGTCGGTTTCTTTCAACTCTGAAAGTTCATTGGTTTGATAATACCGGGCAACCTGAATTTTATTGTTGCTTTAGTTGAGCATTAATAAGGAATATAGTGGACAGTAGTTGATAATAAAGTAACTCAAAAGGGCTCTTTTAAATTTCGAAGGAGGATACTTACAATGGGATTGCCTCAAGACTCCTCCAGTGGTATTGCTGAGGAAGTGGCTGCATCGCTGAGCACATTTGTGCAGACCCCACACCGAATTGTTAGTGTGAGCAGCTGTGATATAACAGGGATGCATGGAGGAAATTTAGGAAGAATTCAGGTGGATTTGCCACGACCTTCTTTTGGAGATTTGCAAAGAAAATCTACTGGGGAGCATCCAAATGATCCTGAGAAATTGAATGTGACTAGAGATGGTAGATCTAACATTTATAGGCTAAAGCTTGGCACTACTGAACAAAATGGCTGGCTTGCTCATAAAAGTGGACATAATATTCAGACACCTGTTCCTAGAATTCTAAGTTGAGTAATATTTAACCCCTCAACCAATAATCAGTGTCAAAACTAAGTTGAGTAATGGAATCATCAGTATCAACCAATCAATAGTATTAAAATTAGACCAAAACAAAGTAAGATCATGACAAATAAAATTTGAAAGCTCTACAATAATGAACGGTTCTTACATAAGAAATATATATTATGAGCTCAAATAGAAAAATATTAAAAATATATAAACGTAACCTTGCTTTTGCTTTGTGCAAATTCTCCATGCGTTGATTTTTGCTTCATCCGCCTGCAACCTGAAGACCAATTTGAATCTTCTTTTAAGAAAGCTTTTTTTATACCCAATTTTAATGGGATATGGCAGGACATGAATCAAGAAAACTGCAAATAAGAAAAATATTATCAGTTAAACATATTTGCGGAAAATAATCATACAGATTTACAATTTTCACCAGGTTCTTCCTTTTCTAAAGTGGCAGTATTCGAAGCAATGGACCCAAATAAGGCACTACAGAGAAATGTCAATCCACCAGTAGAGCAAAGATAAAAATGAAAACGAAGAGAGGGGAAAGGAATTACCGAACGTCCTTACAAAAAAAGAAAATAAAAAATTGATGAATAAATAACAAAAACTCACCATCGTTGGATAGAAGAGAGGGTAGTTAAGATTTTAGGGTTAAGAAACTCTTGAAATACCTTCATTTTCCCCTTCCTCAGTGCGGAATTGTTCCCAGAGAGTGAATTCAAGAAAAAGAGAAGAAGATAGCTTTCAATCTTTCTAGGGTTTTAAACACAAAATTTGGGGCTTTTCGATTCGAAAGATTTTCTTGAAAACTGAACAAGGGAGTTTAAGGGAGAAGGAGAGTAGAGCTCAATGGTGAAGTTTCTAGCTCAATGATAAATGAATGGTTTATTTCAGAAGTTCTAAATCTCTAGGAGAAACGAAGAGAAGGAAAGGAGAAAGAAAAAAGAAGACAGAAATTTCTGTTTTTTCGGAGGTGAGGGGGAAAATAATCGAGCAAAACTCCAAGAAATTAAGGTTTTGAAGAAGCAAACCTTGATATTCAGATGAATCAAGCAAGAGGGAGCAGCGAAGAGAACGAAGAGAAAGGAGACTTAGAAAATTTTAGGATCTCTCGAATGGGAGAAGGAGAAGGGTTTCGTCTTTAAATTATAATTTTGACTTAGCGGCGTTTCCAAGAAAATAAGCACCGCAAACTATGTTTTCCAAATCCCAAACGACGTCGTTTGACGTAATATAAGACTTAAAAAAAATAATTTCAGTCTTAAGGCTGAAAACTTGTAGCGGAAAAAAATTAAATATAGCGGCGTTTACTATCGAAATGCCACTATTTAGCGGCGTCTGTCACCCTAAACGCCGTTATTCATAACAAAGAAATGGTGTTTTTAGTTTCACCACATTTCTATTCTTCGGAAAACATTATATATAGCGCGTCTACTATCGAAACGCCACTATTTAGCGGCGTCTGTCATGAGAAACGCCGCTATTCATAACAAAGAAATGGTGTTTTTAGTTTCATCAAATTTCTATTCTCGGAAAACATTATATATAGCGGCGTCTACTATCGAAACGCCACTATTTAACGGCGTCTGTCATGAGAAACGCCTATTCATAACAAAGAAATGGCCTTTTTAGTTTCACCAAATTTGTATTCATGAAAACATTATATATAGCGGCGTTGTGCATCAGAAACGCCGCTATTGTATTTAGAAATGTAATTTTCGCTAAAATTAGTCGGGCGGAAATATTTTCCTGCACTTTTTTCTGTATATACCGGCGTTTGTACTACCAAACGCCGCAATTTAGTGGCATTTCCAGGGCCAAACGCCGCTATCTTTAATTTAAGCGAATCAAAATAGCGGCGTTTAAGCAAACGCCGCTAAATAAACGCCCCTATATTAGCGTTTTTCAGTAGTGAATCCTTAAAATATCTCAAAACAAAACACAGAAAACAGAGGTTGAAAGAAAGGAATTAAACAGAAAACAATTATACTAGAAAACAAAGCAAAGTAAATTAGATCTAGGTCTATGGCAGATAGGAAAGAAAACAATAATTAAAGCATACTTCTTCTCCAATGGTAGAAAACAATAAAATTGAATATGGGTCCTTGATTTAAAAGATGAATTCAATATTAAATCCTTGATGATAACTGGTCTAGGAAAACCTAACATGCTATTTAGATAAGATTACCGGTTAAGGCTTAAATTACCCCTATTGCTAACTTAACAAATTAATTACCGGTTAAGGCTTAAAGATTCACCAAGCAACAATGCATTAAGATCAACTATTTAATTAGTTCTTTCACACATGCTTAACAAATAAAACCATACAACAATTAGATAAAATTCGATCACTGGCATGAGAAACTCATCGAAGCGAGGTTAGTCGTCAACGATTCACTACCAAACAATCAGACTCGAGGGTTAACTGTGCCGCCTGACTTAGCAATAGATCTCTCAAATTATCAATTTATCGGCCGCGTAAACCAATAAAAATCAAGGTCATGGAATAAAACAGAGTTTAACATGCTATCTATCAAAAACAAAATACCAAATTATAAGTATAGAAATCTCACCATATCAATCGATTGAATTCACCAAAGGATTAGAAGTATAAGAATTTAGCTACTCATGGACTTGGGAAAATCCATGAGCGGCATAAGAGTACTTACAGAACTAGAAGGGGCGAAAATCTCCTTGACAATAATCTAGGTATGCCGCACCTCCCTATGGCTATACCCTTGCCTAAACTAGAAGAAAACTAAAAACTAGAAGAAGAGAAAAATATCTATGTGTGTGGTATGTGATTTGTGTTACAGGAGGTGGCTATTTATAGTGGAAAATAACCCTAGGAATTCCAATCCTAACTTGGAAAGGAGTCTAGGACGGTTTAGGGTCTAACTTGGAGTCCATGTTAGATTAAAAGTCATCCTAGAGTAGAATCCATGTTAAAATAGAATCCTCAAATTTTGCTGAATTCGTGCAGGAACTTCGACTGAATTTTTTGGCTTGAAAACGGCAGAACTAGGTCTTGGACTTCAAAGGAAAGTTGTAGATCTTAGAGTTAGCTTTCGAAGGAGTACTCATGGGCTTCAATCGGAGGTCTGAGCAGAAAGTTATGATTTTTCTACCGAAATTGCGCCTGAATCCTAATCCTGTTGGGACTAGGATCGGGAATCTACGGGATTTGAATATTTCCTTGGATTTAGGAGTCATTAATTGGGATTTTAATTCCAATTAATATCTTATATGGGCTGAGTATTTTCCCATATAAATTATCCATAAATACCAAAGCTTAAGGGTTTATCCATGACTTGTCTTCAATTAAAGCTCCAATTCTTCAATTCTTCCTCTTGAAATAAATCTTCAAAGTCTTCAAATCTCCAAATAAGTCTTCAATGAGTCTTCAAACACAAACTTCGAATCTCCAAATCTATGCTCAAAATTGCTTTGCTCAAATCTGTGTAAAAAGTCATCAAAATAGCTCCAAAAGTAGTCAAAAATAGCAATTTCTTAATTTCATATCACTTAAAGACTAAAAACTCAAATATTAATAAAATAACATATAATTAAGCATAAATGGGTCTAAAAACATAGTAAAATAGCCATAAAAATAGGGTCTAATTTAGCTCAATCACCTACTGACCATGAAGTACTTCTCAACTCACTTCTAGATAGTCTCAAAGCTCAGATGTCCAAAGTGGAGAGTGAACTCATTACTCTGAAGACTGACAGGGAGCAAGCTGCTATAGATAAGTGCAAGCAAATTGAAGAAATTGCTGCCTCCTTGGTTGATGTCACTGGTCTTGAGGAAGAGATGGGCACCAAATACTTCCAATTGGAGCAATTGAACAACATTTTTCGTATTTGGACAGGAAATATCCCCAACTACTTTGAAGCGTTCAACGGGGATGACCCCTTTGCTGAAGTTGAAGAAGAAGAAGCTGAGGTGTCTGATGAGGAGGAGTAGTCTTCACCTCCTGTCTTAGAACTTTATTTTCTTTAGTACTTTTAATTTTTCTCAAGTATTTTATGACTTTAAGATTTTATTTATGAGTTGATTTCAATTTCAAACAGGTTAAGTTTTTGTTTTGAATTGGTGGCAATGAGTTTTTGCCAACTTTAATATTAGTGGCCTTTTATTTTATTTTAGCCATCTAACTTAAACAAAATCCTTTGTCAATTTAATCTTTGGGTCTTATGACTAAAACCACAAAGATCAAATACTTGGAAATTATTTTGGAATTAATTTGCCAATAATACTTAGAATTTTCGGCCAAAATATCCCAAAATTCCTAGAAAATTCGGCCTCCTCTTTTTGACTAAGGCCAAATTTTGAAAAATTAAATTCCACAATCACTTACACACTTTAAGTGATGGAATTTCTTATTTTTCCTTGGACTTTTTCGCCACACACTAAGGTTATTGGCAAAATCCGAAATTTTTATTACTTCATAAGTAATAAAAATATTTTGTTTTTATTTAAAAGCCACGAGAACGCAATTGGGGTGGCTAAGTCCACAAAGCGTGTAAGTTTCATACTTCGGTGAAGCATGTGGCTGTGAGTTGAGTCATAGCCACATCATCTAATTCCTCCTCCATGTTAAACTCAGGATTTGGATCAGATTTCGCCTCCCAAGCAGTTGGATAGTACTTCTTCAAATAGCGCCCGTTGATGAACTTCCTATGGGAGTCACCTCCTTCAGTTTCTAACCAATAAGCACCATTCTTGAGTACTTTCTTGATACGGAATGGCCCTTCCCACTTGGGAGACCATTGTAGACACCCATTTTTGTCCTATATCCTTTAGTTAAATCAATTTGTTGCTTAATTGGCATTAGGGTCACCTAGGGGCATTTTGGTCATTTTCAAAAATCCAGGGGCATTTTGATCATTTTTCACATTCAGTGGCATTATGGTCATTTTTACACTAAGGGCATTTCGGTCATTTGCATATTCAGGGGCATGTTGGTCATTTGGAGTCCACTTTTAATTAGCTAATTCATTTTTAGTCATTTAAATTGCATTAGAAAAACCCAAAAAACCTTAATAGGCGTCTTTGGTATTTTTTACATGTTTTCATGGCTTAGCTTCATTTAGAAATTTAGTATTTTGCATTCATGTAGCTCAAAGCTGATTTCATTCATGTAGCTCAAATCTGATTTAATCGACTAATTGGACATTGCATAAATAGGATTGCTTTCCAATAGGTAATTTTGTCAATGGCATTTGATTAAAAGAGAAGTACAAAAAATGGAAAATTGCATTTGGTAAAACATTTTCAGTTTTTACACGTAGGGATTAAGGCATCCCTATGGAAAATCGCACCATCATTTAGTATTATAGTCAAGCCATTTTAGAATTAAGGCAATTGCATTACATTCTTCTTTACTTTCATGCGTATTAGATCATTCTAAGTACATCATTCTAAGCTTAGACTTTAGCATAAGTAAAGGACAATGAGTTAAATGTCTTTGCTACATTGAAAGGTTGAAATACAAAGCATTTAATTTGCAATATTGGCCCAAGATGTTTTCCCCTCTTACATTGTTATTACATCATCCAAAGCAGCCTACATAGTATTTTTTTTCTTTCTCCTCAAAATAAAGCAAGAAGAAAAAACAAGATTAGAAGCAAAGCAAAACAGCCAACGCAAGTTGCCAACAGCGCAGTCCCGGAAGTGTGCAGATTTGCTTACCTTGGAGGGCTCAAACGAAAAAACTTTGTAAGCTGAAGTTGTAGAGGATTCTTGGGGCTTCAATTTGGGCACAAGAATGACACGATTTGGATTTCGGATGAGGGAGATATGGACCCCGCAATACAGCCCTCCAAATCTGCAAAAAAAATCCTTGACAACAGTTGTAGCTCGAGGAAAGCTCAAAATTGGCACCCAAAATGACCCCAATCACTGCAATGGTCTTCATGAAGGTTGAAAAGCACTCTTCAAGCTTTCTCCAGCCTGCAAGAACGCAGCAATTGGAGTTGAATTGAAAAAGTTATAAATTTTCAAAAGACAGCACCAAATATGGACATTTTTGCAGCAAACATTTCAAGGGGCAATGCTCAATATCATACTCGCTAATGGTCATTCGAGCAGCCAAATTGGAGCACAAACAGCAAGGCTCATCTCCAAGAAGCAGAGTGGCCAAAAGGCAGCAAGAAACACAATCACAAAGCAAACAGAATGCATAATATAGCCATGGCAGTATAGCTAGGATCATAGGCATTTTATCACTGCATTTTTAGCAAATTTTTCACTACCCTCATCATAGCAGCAGGTCCAGTTTTAACATAATATCATCATGAACTTATTTAGTGCAGATATTTCAGTACCATTGCATTCTCAACTAGCTAAGCATGCATTCTATTAGCATTCATTGTTTTTCCCTTGAGTTTACTTTAAGCATAAATAGGCATTGTAATTCTACATGACATATTCACATAACTACTCATGTTTATTACCATACTCATGCTCATTGCATTAACAATGCATTTTATTGCAACCATTCCTTAATAAAACAAGAATAGCAGATCAGGGGGCACCAAGGCGTTCAAATGAATAAGGGGAGGTTTATAATTAAGGTCAAGGGCTCATGTTGTATTCAAAAAAAAAAAAAAGAAACAATTACTAGCAGCCAAATCCCCAAAACGGTTACAAGATTTTACCTCTTCCTTGATGACTCACCAAGGCCAGCTCAGCATCATCATCTCCAACCGAATCTACAAGGAGACAAAGCAGAAAAAAATTCAGTGAATAATACACATAAAAAAAAGGGAATAAATGGAAAAACAGAAAAATTGGTCCCTTGATCCTAATCCATTGTGAACCGAATATAAACACATGCTTAATAAAAATTGGAGATTTCCACCGTTGGATAGGGAAGATTACCTGAGGCTTTAGGGTTGGAGAACGATATAAATGAGATCATTTTTGGTCATCCAAGAAAAAAAGAGAGAAGAGTCGCAGACTCTAGAGAGAGAAACTAAAGAAAATTAGGTTTTTTTTTATTGGAATCTCTTTCTCCATCTAAAAAATTTCGAAAGGAACCAAGGAAGAGTACAGAAAAGGGGATTGATAGCACACTGAAAGGGGTGAATCCTTTGGATTTACTTGCCATCGCTTCATCTCTCTTACTCTTCATCTTCTTGCTGATTGAAAGCTCTAAAATCGTTTTTTTTTCTTCTTTCTCTAAGGATTTCACTGGTTAGTCGTTAGATTGGTGATTCGGGGTTGATTTGGGTTTGGGTCGATAGTATTGAAGGTTGATTGCGGGGATTACAGATGATTGCAGAAGCTAGGGTTCGTGTAGTGTAAAGAAGAAATCAAAGTGAGGAAGAAAGAAGAAAAAGAAAGTTGCGTTGTGGAAGAAGAAGATAAACGGCGTAAGTAGGCTTAAGACTAAAACGACGCCGTTTCATAGGTAAAATTTCCTTTCCCTTCAATTTAATCCCTTAGCTTTACTGATACATGCAATTGGGTGCCTCTACATGTTATTTGAGTCAATTTAAAGGTTGATTTGGTGATTTATGCATGCAAATGCTTTAAATTTTGGTCAATTTTGAATATAATTGTATATTGGATGATGTTTTAGCCTTAAAGATGTCAATTTGGTATTAAAAGTGGTGACTTTGCTTGGTAATTGATGTTTTAAGTTGGGTATTTGATGGCTTTCATTCTTGTAAATGTGATAAATATTGATGAAGATTTTTTATTGCTAAGCTCTTGTTAAAAATGTTGTTTTTACTTGTTGTATTGCATAGCTTCAACATGAAGTAGTTAATAAAAATAGATGGTTGGATTGAAATTGCTTAAAAAATTAAGTGTTTGCTTGCGGCATTGATTTTTGATTTGGGAATGATTTATGTTGATCTCTTGATTTCTAATTGAGCTAATTTTGGTTTGAAAAATGGGATCTTGGTTTAAAGTTAAGATTTTTCTTAAACTAAGATTAGCTTGAAAGTGGTATATTGAACCCTTTTGGGTTGACTTTAATTTTGGAAAAAGTAAACTTGGGGCTAAAGATCAAATTTTTTTCAAATCAAGATCAACTTGAAAGGAAATTGATGAGCTCATGTAAATTAATTCCAATTTGAAAGATGGAAATTTTGAGGTTAAAGGCTTGATTTTTAGGTTGATTCAATTTGACTCATGCATGTCCAATATTTGTTTCCATTTGATCAAAGACTCCACTTATTCTCATGATTGCTTTGGCCCTTGATTTATGGTTTAGCTTGATCTTTGATACAATTTGATGCTTGACTTACATCCTTGGTATGTAATTTGTGATTTTTATTTCTGAGCTTCGCTAATAATTCACTTGATGTGCAGAAAAGTCCCCAATTGTCGAAGTCGACCCTTAGCTTCCAAATTCCTTTAAGTTAATTCGATTTGATTAAGACCTTGTGATTTGTAATAATTTAGTGATTAGCATAGTGTTAAAGTAGAAATCAATCACGAACGTTTATGTCACAACATGCTATATGTCACGTTGCTATAATGCACTAACATTCGCCTTTTGCCGAGATGGCGGGCCTTTCGGGTAAAAGTACTCGGGTATGAATTCCCGGAAGCTCCTTCTAGACCGGTCTTTTCCCTAAATACCCCCATAATGCGTGGGAAGGGTTTATGGAGCTGACTCTGGGTAGACTCGTGTTAGTGCATGTACTTAAAAATCGGACTCTCATGCATCCTAATTGTCTTTCATGTGAGTTAATTAAATAAGGATCGGTAAACTGTCGTATTTTACTATGACGAGTGGGCCCCAAATAAATGTACTCGGGTACAAATTTTTGGTTCTCGCTCCGAGATTGGATTATTCCCGAGATACCCCCATAATGCGTGGGAAGGGTCTCGGGTTAATTTCAAGTATACCACTGATTACTGATCAAGTAAATTAAAATGTACCTTTGCATGCATCATGCCATTGCACTAATTAAGAGTTTTGAAAAGCCAGATCCGAGGGATCTGTCTTGTTTAGCCTAAATTCCCAGTTTGCCCTTCCCCACCGGAAGATGTTGTCTAATTACCCAGTTTGCCCTTCCCCACCGGAAGGTGTTGTCTAAATAACCAATTTGTCCTTCCCCACCGGAAGATGTTGTTTAAATACCCAGTTTACCCTTCCCCACCGGAAGGTGTTGTCTAAATACCCAATTTGCCCTTCCCCACCGGAAGGTGTTGTTTAAATACAAGTTTCCCTTCCCCACCGGAAGGTGTTGTTTAAATACCAGTTTGTCTTTCCCTACCGGAAAGTGTTGTCTAAATTCTTAGTTTGCCCTTCCTCATCAGAAGGTTTTGTTCCTATTCCCTCCTTGTCATTCCCGGTACATGTCATATTTTCACATAATAAATGGTTTTAATTCATTTGAAACAAAGGAAAATCAAAACATAGGATTGAGAACTAAAAGCAACCTTTTATTTGAGACCCACATTAGATCTAGTTAGACTAAGAGGTACCGTTATTTGACGGGCGTTCCGGGGGTGCTAATCCTTCCCCGGGCGTAACCGACTCCCGAATCTAGATTCAGGTGACAAGACCGGGCCTATAGGTTTAGTAGGTTCTATGCCAAGCCTTGGCCTCATTAGACTGGTTAGGGTAATTAGGTGACTAATCACACCTTAGAATTTTGATTAGTGGCGACTCCATTTCCAAAGTCGTTAACGGTAGGGTTCGGACCCCGGACCCGCACGTTGCGACAACTTGGCGACTCCACTAGGGATAGTTTTAGAGAGTCAGGCCTCACTTAGTTTAAACAAGATCTAGCGTTAATAAATTGGTTGCCTTGTTTTGTTTCGATTTGTTTTGTTGGTTTGATGTTTTACTGCTCTTGTGCTTTGATATTATTGCTATCTTCACTCATCTTGTTGTTTTCTTTGTCTTCTGTTGTGGTTAGTTACTAGGTCTGTCAGGTGTAGTTTTAGGGCAATGGTAGGTTGTTCCTACACACACGCCACTTAGATTTGCCTCTTGCATTTACATTTTGGCCACCTTGATTAGATTTTGGGAGGTGTAATAAGCGAGCCTTCGTGGGACCAACCAGGTCCCCGTGCAGGTTGTGCGAAAGACCTCCACCCAATGAGACCCTGCCGGGTCAAAATTGGGAACCTTCTAGGTGTGAAGGGACCAAGCCAGCATATAAGTTGATACACAAAAGGAACATCTCTTACCCTTACCTCTCGTTTTTCAAAAAAGAGAAGGACCGTAGAGGGAGTAAATTCTTTTACTTTCGGTAAATGTGCCAACCTGCTCCAGAGAACTCGCAATCTGAGTGTTTTTCAAGGAAAATATTTTGATCAATAAAAGAAGGGGCATCATTTTTCTGTTCGATTTTCGGCTATTTGTCCATAGTTATGTTCAATTACTAACGAGTCTTTGTTTCTTCCCTTTTATCTTTATCTTTTTGCACGTGCATCTGTATAACCTATTTGTGTTGCAGGTTTCGTCTTTACATATCATGATATCATTTTTGCAGTTCCAGGCATTTATATATTCTATAATTGACCATGCATATCCATGTTATTCATTTGTCTATTAATATAGATTGCCATGTCATGTTGCACATTCTCATAGTTTGTCAAGTTATCATAACATCCATTTGTATATATGTTCATGCACCCATCATATCACATGACTTATCAGCATGCTACACTGACATCATTTCATCACAAATACATATCATCATCGAGCATTTTATGCATAGACTCTATCAAACCCAATGAAAGAGAGATCAATGCTGACACTCTCTGGAGGAAAGGTTTCTCCCTAGTTAGGCCATGCCTAGGGAGACGATTGATGGGGTCCATTGTCAAGAAGGATCTAATTGTTGATTCCTTCGTGTCGATCCAGATGAAAAGGATTTCAACTTCCAACAAGAACCATAGATGATGCAATTGATCAAGCAGACAAAATAGAGCAAAACTCAGGGCAGATGGGGCAAGTATCAGAAGCAATACCGAGAAAGTTAAGTTTGACACTAAGAAAGGAATGGGCGGATGTGCAATTCAGACATGAGGACAATGAACATTTGATAGAGAATGTTATGGTTAAAAAACTACAGGGGTCAGGTCCTGTTAATACAACACTACAAGGGTCACAAAAGCAACTGTTCCATCATTTGGATACAAGCATTGCCCCAAAATTTCGAAACTCAGAAGAGGATCAGATTGGGATACAAAAGACTGAGTATGAACTATTAGATAAGAGGTTGAGAGTTATTGAGGGTACCAACATATATGGATCTGTATACCCAAAGGATCTCTGTCTGGTTTCAGATTTGATTATCCCACCAGGATTCAAAGTGCCCAAGTTTGACAAATACGATGGAATTGGTTGCCCCAAGACACACTTGACCATGTATTGTTGCAAGATGACTCCATACATCCATGATGAGAAATTGATGATCTTTTGTTTTCAAGACAGTTTGACAGGGAGCGCAGCCAGATGGTATTCTCAGTTAGAGGCTAGTCGCATAGATACATGGGAAGGTTTGGCGAAGGCATTCCTCGCTCACTACAGATACGTGATAGAAACAGCACCAAATTGTACAATACTCACAAAGATGAGAATGAGATCAGGTGAAAGCTTCACAGAGTATGCAGTGAGATGGAGGGATGTGGCTATGCAGGTTAAAACTCCTCTACTCGAAAAGGACATGGTAGACCTTTTGATTCCAACACTTCCCGATCCATATTTTGAAATGATGCTTAGTAATTGGCCAGAGGATTTCACCAAACTCATTCAACTTGGGGAGACGATTGAGGATGCTATTCAAAGCGAAAGGATAGTGGCTGGAATGGAAAATGGCAAGGGGCAAAGAAAGAGGAAAGGAAATGAAATGGGTGAGCATAGTTATGCGGGGCATGTTGATCGAAATGTAAGGCATGGCAAGTTCATATCCCGGAAGAAAGCTCGAGCTGTAAATCACTCTGAGATTGTTCAACTGTCAATCCCAATTACTGATCTTCTACCGCTACTGATTCAGAATCAATTTATCTCTCCAATAGCCATGAAATCAGTTCCTAATCCAACAGCGAAAAGTTATGATCCAAGCAGTAAATGTGATTACCACATGGGGATTGTTGGTCATTCAGCAGAAAATTGCAGACAACTAAAGGAGAAGATTAGTGATTTGATCAAGAGTGGTACGCTGACTCCTGGACTTCTCGAGCAATGGAAGGTTGCCTAGCTTCAACTCAACCAAAGGAAGGGAAAAACACTTGTAAAAAGGGGAACTTCTCGAAACTTTGAAACTCTCATTACATGAGCATGGCATGGGCACAGCATTTTGAATTTAGTGATGTTTTACTGTTTCTGCTAGTTTAAATTATTTACTCTTGTTTTGATAATCTTTGTCAATAAATAAGAAGGTGACTTTCTTAAACTTAATGTTACAAGAATTTTGAGGTTTGGTGTTCACCATTTGGAAAGATCTCTGATTGGTTCTCAAAGGCACTTGGAATGGCGATTATCTTTGTCCAGGCAATGATCAAAGGAATAATGAATTTTGTGAAAAGAAGAAAGGAAAAAGTTTTCAAAATGGGATTTTCGTTTGAAATTGGATTTTAATGTGAAAACTTTGATTCTGTCAACACTGTGCCCAAAACACAAACACCAAGATAGTTTGAAACCTGAAGAAGTGCATGAGCCAAATTCTCTCATTTTTCTACAGGGATCAATCTGGTCTACCTTCCTCCTGTTTATACATTGAGATAATCTTTTCCAAAGGCCAAAACCCTCACATTCTTATTTCATGGGGCAAATTAGTTCGATAAGACACATTCAAATCACTTTGGTATCCAATGAGAGAATCACTTTGTCAGGTCATTTCAGTTGTCAAACAGTATTTCCTTACTTACCCTGGTGATTAGCCAAATCAGTTCAGCTCAGTGGAATATAATATTGCCTAAGTTTGGTTCATAACAAAAAGGTCATCTGAGTAAAACGGGGCAAGAGACATCACTCCAGAAATTCCCATAAAATGAAAAAATGAAAAAATGAAAAATGAAAAAATTAAAGGCACTTGGAATATCCAGAGGAGACCAACAAAATGGTTTTCAAAAGAGTCATGGTTTACAAAAAGATTTTGATAAAATTGATTTCGAAAAATGATTTCGAAACTTGTTTTCTCGAGGAATGCTCTTCAATGAAGACGTTCAATCTTGAAATGATAAATGGCCTTCTTTCATATTCCCTTCACTTGTAGAAAAATATCCATTGTTGTCCCTCTTTGAGCCTAATTGATTTCTTTTCAAATAAACCCTAATCAAGGATCACCCGCCACACTGGGGGGCAAAGGTGAAGAAGGATCAGCCTTGAAAGAATGGGTTTGCATTCAATATTTGAATGAGGCATCCCGATAGTGATTGAGTCTACTCCATCAAGAAATTCCAAAAAAAAAACAAAAAATCAAAAATCAGTATAAAAAAAATCAAAATAAAAAAGAATTGATTGATGGAGCAAAGGACAATTGGTATGATAGGATCCTTCACATAATAAAAATGATCCTTGATTCAAATACCCTCAAACACATTTTTGGGCCTTTATATCCTTTCTTTGGCAACCCAAAACCCTAGCCTACATTACGTGCCTAATAAAGGTCCATCTTTGATCAAGTGAGGATGTTCGAGAAGAGACTGTTCCACAACAAAAATAGTCCTTTTTTTGCAAAATGTTTTGGTCAAAACTTTTTAAAAGAAGTTTTCGGGTTAATTCGGAGTTTTCAAGTGCACAAAAAAATGAAAAATGAAAAAATGAAAAAGAAAAAGAAAAAGGAAAGAATTGAGCTCTAGGGTGAAAACCCAAAAAAGGGCAGTCTAGAGCAATAAGGGAATCCGCAAAATCTCTTGAAGTTCTCAACAAAAAGCACTCAGAAATGACACCTCTATCAGACGAATGAGTTGCTTAACTCCTGGGTAATCAAAAAGGAAAGTCACCAAACAGTTCAGCTTAACTAGAAGGAGCTAATCCATTGGAATCATACCCTTGATGATATTCTTTTGCTCACTTTTTGAACCATAATGCCCAAATAACCAGTGTTGACTCAAACTGTTTTGAATGAAGGATGATTTGATTGTGTTTTAAAAAAAATGAAAAAAATGATGAAAATGATGAATGATGATGAATGAAACTATTCTCAGAAAATGAATTTTTGCTAATAGAATTGCATTCCATTTGAGAGTCAAGGGTGAAGTACGCCGATTACTTCCAAATTGTCAAAGTTCATTGATTAAAGGGCATTCTGAATGGTTTTCACCAATTCTCGTGAAATTGAATTGAAATTTTCACAAGGTTTGTAATGGTCTGAATAATGGGGGCAATATATGTTGCATGCATAGCATTTTTGAGATAATATTTATTATGATTATTCAGAAATGATGGTTTCTTGTATAGTTGTTTTGAACAGTGACAGGTTTCCAAAAAGGATTAAACATGCGATTAGCAAGCCAAGACTTCCAGTTGAAGCAGGTTCTCTCTAAGTCAGGTTCAAAGTCTAAAAGTGGATAAAAGGGGCATTTGATCAAAAAGGGAAGTTAATTGAACACCATTCTTCTTTAAAGTGATTCATCATACATTCTTTGCATTCATGAACACTCATGCATACATGCACGCATAGGGGCAATGCATTATCATACATTCATGACAAGTACATGTAAGGAAAGAAGACAACCAGAGCTTGGAAAGCAAGGACAAAATCACAAATTTTGAATGTAGTTCAAGCAATTTAAGGTTTCAAATTATCGGGATTACATTTGGAGCAAGCATGAAAGCATCAAAGTGGAAAAGAAAGCAAATCCAAAGATAAATCAAGAACAGAAATGAAGCAAAAGCAAGAAAGCAAAGATTCAAAGCAACAGTCAAAAAGTTTCAATCACAACATCAGACCAGAGTTATCTTTTTTCAAGTTATTTTTCAAGTTGACCGCACATTGGTCCTATTTCATCATCAATCAAGAAGCTTTCAATTACATCAGATTCAGAGTTATTTTCCAAAGGTATTTTCTTCCAAAATCACTTCCACGTGATTCAGATTCAATTTTCAAGATTTTGCATCGGTTCCATCCGAATGATTAGGCTTTTCCACAAGCCAAACTCGTTTCCATACGAGTCAGTTCAAGCCTCGGTTTCATCCAAGCCACATAGGCTTTTCCATAAGCCAAACTCGTTTCCATACGAGTCAATTATCAACATAGGCTTTTCCACAAGCCAAACTCGTTTCCATACGAGTCAATTATCAACATAGGCTTTTCCACAAGCCAAACTCGTTTCCATACCAGTCAATTATCAACATAGGCTTTCCACAAGCCCCGTTTTCCACAAGCCAAGCTCATTTCCATACAAGTCAATTATCAACATAGGCTTTTCCACAAGCTAAACTCGAGGATCTCTCTGCTTTAAGTTTCATTTTCGGAGGTTGCTTTGAGTTTCTTATTTTGGGATTCTTTTCCAGTTCTTGTTTTGCTTTCGCTACTTGATAAAATGGGTGTCCACGTCTTTGCGCACTTTCTAACTCTCAGAAAGTATACAAACTACTATTTTGCACACTTCCTGATAATTAGAAAAGCACGCAAAGAGGGGCAGCTGTAGACACCCATTTTTGTCCTATATCCTTTATTTAAATCAATTTGTTGCTTAATTGGCATTAGGGTCACCTAGGGGCATTTTGGCCATTTTCAAAAATCCAGGGGCATTTTGATCATTTTTCACATTCAGTGGCATTATGGTCATTTTTACACTAAGGACATTTCGGTTATTTGCATATTCAGGGGCATGTTGGTCATTTTGAGTCCACTTTTAATTAGCTAATTCATTTTTAGTCATTTAAATTGCATTAGAAAAACCCAAAAAACATCAATAGGCGCCTTTGGCATTTTTTACATGTTTTCATGGCTTAGCTTCATTTAGAAATTTAGTATTTTGCATTCATGTAGCTCAAAGCTGATTTCATTCATGTAGCTCAAATCTGATTTAATCCACTAATTGGACATTGCATAAATAGGATTACTTTCCAATAGGTAACTTTGTCAATGGCATTTGATTAAAAGAGAAGTACAAAAAATGGAAAATTGCATTTGGTAAAACAGTTTCAGTTTTCACACGTAGGGATTAAGGCATCCTATGGAAATCGCATCTTCATTTAGTATTATAGTCAAGCCATTTTAGAATTAAGGCAATTCCATTACATTCGTTCTTTAGTTTCATGCATATTAGATCATTCTAAGTACATCATTCTAAGCTTAGACTTTAGCATAAGTAAAGGACAATGAGTTAAATGTCTTTGCTACATTGAAAGGTTGAAATACAAAGCATTTAATTTGCAATATTGGCCCAAGATGTTTTCCCCTCTTACATTGTTATTACATCATCCAAAGCAGCCTCATAGATTTTTTTTCTTTCTCCTCAAAATAAAGCAAGAAGAAAAAAACAAGATTAGAAGCAAAGCAAAACAGCCAACGCAAGTTGCCAACAGCGCAGTCCCGGAAGTGTGCAGATTTTCTTACCTTGGAGGGCTCAAACGAAAAAACTTTGTAAACGGAAGTTGTAGAGGATTCTTGGGGCTTCAATTGGGGCACAAGAATGACACGATTTGGATTTCGGATGAGGGAGATATGGACCCCGCAATACAGCCCTCCAAATCTGCAAAAAAAATCCTGGACAGCAATTGTAGCTCGAGGAAAGCTCAAAATTGGCACCCAAAATGACACCGATCACTGAAATGGTCTGCATGAAGGTTGAAAAGCACTCTTCAAGCTTTCTCCAGCCTGCAAGAACGCAGCAATTGGAGTTGAATTGAGAAAGTTATGAATCTTCAAAAGACAGCACCAAATATGGACATTTTTGCAGCAAACATTTCAAGGGGCAATGCTCAATACCATACTCGCCAATGGTCATTCCAGCAGCCAAATCGGAGCACAAACAGCAAGGCTCATCTCCAAGAAGCAGAGTGGCCAAAAGGCAGCAAGAAACACAATCACAAAGCAAACAGAATGCATAATATAGCCATGGCAGTATAGCTAGGATCATAGGCATTTTATCACTGCATTTTTAGCAAATTTTTCACTACCCTCATCATAGCAGCAAATCCAGTTTTAACATAACATCATCATGAACTTATTTAGTGCAGATATGTCAGTACCGTTGCATCCTCAACTAGCTAAGCATGCATTCTATTAGCATTCATTGTTTTTCCCTTGACTTTACTTTAGGCATAAATAGGCATTGTAATTCTACATGACATATTCACATAATGTTTATAACCATACTCATGCTCATTGCATTAACAGTGCATTTTATGGCAACCATTCCTTAATAAAACAGGAAATAGCAGATCAGGGGGGGCACCAAGGCGTTCAAATGAATAAGAGGAGGTTTATAATTAAGGCTCATGTTGTATTCAAAAAACAAAAAAACAGTAACTAGCAGCCAAATCCCCAAAACGGTTACAAGATTTTACCTCTTCCTTGATGACTCACCAAGGCCAACTCAACATCATCATCTCCAACCGAATCTACAAGGAGACAAAACAGAAAAAAATTCAGTGAATATAATACACATAAAACAAACAAAAAGGGAAAAAATGAAAAAACAGAAAAATTGCTCCCTTCATCTTAATCCATTGCTAACAAAATAAAACACATGCTCAATAAAACAAAAAATGGAGATTTCCACTGTTGGATATAGAAGATTACCTGAGGCTTTAGGGTTGGAGAACAATATAAATGAGATCATTTTTTGTCATCCAGGGAGGAGAGGGAAGAGAGCCGTGATTTTTAGTGAGAGAATGATTGAGCCAAAACTAACCCTATTTTTATAGCTATTTTACTATGTTTTTAGACCCATTTATGCTTAATTATATGCTATTTTATTAATATTTGTGTTTTTAGTGTTTTAGTGATGTGAAAATGAGAAATAGTTATTTTTCACTATTTTTGTAGCTATTTTGATGACTTTTTTCACAGATTTGAGCAAAGCAATTTTGAGCATAGATTTGGAGATGCGAAGTTCGTGTTTGCAGACCATTTGAAGATAATTTGAAGACTTGAAGACCATTGAAGATTTATTTCAAGAGGAAGAATTGAAGAATTGGAGCTTTAATTGAAGACAAGCCATGGATAAGCCTTCAAGCTTTGGTATTTATGGATAATTTATATGGGAAAACACTCAACCCATATAAAATATTAATTGGAATTAAAATCCCAATTAATGACTCCTAAATCCAAGGAAACACCAAAATCCCGTAGATTCCCGATTCTAGTCCTAACAGGATTAGGATTCAGGAGCAGTTTTGGTAGCAAAATTCATAACTTTCTGCTCAGACTTCCGTTTGAAGCCCATGAGCACTCGTTGGAAAGCTAACTCCAAGATCTACAACTTTCCTTTGAAATCCAAGACCCAGTTCTGCCGTTTTCAAGTCCGAAAATGCTGTTGAAGTTTCTGCACGAATTCAGCAAAAATTCAGGATTCTATTTTAACTTGGATTCTACTCTAGGATGATTTTTAATCCAACTTGGACTCCAAGTTAGACCCTAAAACCGGCCTAGACTCCTTTCCAAGTTAGGATTGGAATTCTTAGGGTAAGTTCCACTATAAATAGGCACCTCCTGTATCACAAATCACATACCTCATACACACCAATTCACATAATTCTCTTTAGATTTATTTTCTAGATTTTTCTTCTACTTTTTAGGCA